>VZTV01069881.1:0-15952 GCA_013400875.1 Anhinga rufa | reverse complement strand
CATGTGCCTTAACATAGTTTATAGGAGGGTCTGTTCCATGACCTTCCCAGGCACAGAGGTGAGGCTGGCAGGTCGGTAGCTCCCTGGGTCCTCCTTTCTACACTTTTTAAAGATGGGCACGATGTTCCCCTTCTTCCAGCCCCCAGGGACTTCACCTGACTACCGTGACCTTTCAACTATCATGGAGAGTGGCTCAGCGACTACATCAGCCAATTCCCTCAGGACTCTGGGATGCATCTCATCAGGTCCCATAGACTTGTGTATGTCCAGGTTCCTCAGGCGGTCATGAACCTGATCTTCCCTTACAGTGGGAGGGGCTTTATCCCCCTGCTCTCCATCCTGCGGTCCATCGCCCTGGGAGGGGGGAGGAGAGGTAACCAGAGAAGACTGAGGGTCATGTGGGGCTGCCTAAGAAGCAAAGAAAGCCCTTCCTACTCTCCAAGGTTGCCGTCTTCTCTGCTAGATTACAGCTGCTAATAGAAAAGCTGCGTCTAAACTTGGATTGTGCATATAATGGTAAAAAGCTCAGTTGCTATCATTGCTCACGAAGGATGACTAATGTGAAAGTACTTTTCCTGAGCTGCCTGGTAGGTCCACATTTCGGCTTTGTTCGGTAAGGCACTTAAGCATGTGCTTAAAATTAAGCGTGCTGCTGACTGAAGGCCTTGGACAATAAATATGCTACTGGAAAAGTATCGGGACCATACATTTATTAGTCTGTCTAAAAGCCCTGTTATTTCTTCTTCAGTTCTGAAGTAAATCACGTCTTTCAAAAGCCACAGTTGTGGGCAAATGTCTGATTTTGATAGGCGTTGCATATTGCAGCTATTGCAGCTACTGCTGATTTTAAATAAACTTATAGATGCTCAGTACATCTGCAAATGAGACACAGCTTGGCTCCTTTCAGTGGTTTGGTGTTTTTTTGAGAAATCTCTCTTTGAACTACCCATCTGCAGGCTTTTGCTTTTTACTGTCTGTGTGGCCATCCTGCAATTACCTGTGGGTTTATGATCCTACTCTAGAGAACAAGTTGGTTGGACAGTCTGACGATAAAGAAAGATGGGGGTGATAAAATGGGGCAGAGTATGATATCAGTTACAAGCGCCACATGAGTGTCCCTCCACATTCACACTGCTGCAACTTTGCTCTCGATCTGGCTCCAAGATTTGCCATAAATGGCCATTTCAATAATTTTGGAGTTTAGTCTGTTGAATAGAAATGCACCATCAAGGGGTTGGGGGTCTTTGTGACTGCAGTGAAGACAGACCAGCGTGAGCAACTCATTGGCAAAGTAAGTGGAAGGTAAATCTGTGGGAGTGGGAGGAAGAAACTAAAGCATGTTTTTAAAGGGTTTATGGCTAGCAATTTATTTCCTTAACCCCTTGTTCAATGCTGGGCAACAGTAAACAATGAAGGAGCCATAGTTGCCTCTGAAATGAATTGACCAGGCAAAGAAAGGCTGTAATTCCCCCAAGCAGCAAAAGATTTTGGGAACCTGCTTGAAACGCTCTGAGAAGGGCTGGGGAAGTTCAGGTGAGTGCTTAAGCCCTCTTGGAAAACTGGATTTCTAGGAGGTGGAGGGAGAGCAGATCTCCAAATTCTTGTTTTCTTCTGAGGTCTTTGTTCATAAATGCCATCTCTGATTATTCCTGTGCAAGGTCAAATGTTCAGTCCTGTTAAAACCGCTGAAAATAAACAAGTGGAGAGACGAATTCAGGAGCTGAAGTGAGCACGCACAGGTCAACGTGAATCAATGGCGTCGCCCAAATCTGAAGTCAGTGCAGAGCTGGGCCTTAAATCAGCTATTTTTAGCAGTCAGGAGTGCAAGAGCACAATCAGTCTATATTTACATCAGATAATATTTGTGTTTAGCGTGTAATTACCATCGACCCTATTTACACATATAATTAACAGTTTGACATCGCATCCCGCTGGGTTGACATCTGTAGAATTCAAAAAGGGCACAGGATCTCCAAAGAGTGTTTTTGTTTCTGGTTAGACGTGGTCTGATTGTCTAAATTAAAGACATGTCAAACCACATGAAAAGTTCAGGACAGAAGGTAACCACACAGGACGTGGCATGCGGGCCAGGTAATCACAGTGGTGGAAAGAACGGCCACACTTGCGAGGAGCCTGCTCCTCTACAGGCTTTGGAAAAAAAACGCTCCTTTTTTGTTTTTAGTAGGAAATAAAAATTAGTAAATGCAACCCCTGGCTGCAAGGAAGCGCAAATAAAGCAAACCAGATGTTCATTAGCTAATCACTTGCAATTTTTTCCCCTCTTGTTCTTCATGGAGGAAAAGAAAATTGAGCATGTGGGAACTTGCCCGTTGAGAAAACATTTGGATCTTCAGTCATTTATCTGTTTCACCTCTGACTCGGTTCAGGCCTCCATTAAAAGGCAGGCGGGGTGCTATCAGAAAGAAAGGTCAGCGGGGATCACTGCAGATGCTTTTCAGCTGGGGCAACCCTCGAGGCTATCCTTGCTTTTGTGGGCATGGAGAGTCAGTTAAAAACAAACCAGAAAACCAAACAAAAATCCAGAGAGTGCAGCGGAGCTTTGAACTACATCACTTGTGTTTGTCTTATTCTGAAATTACAGTGTCATTTTTGTACAGTGCTTGTTATAATCACATACGTACATCAGGAAGTGTGTTTATTACAGTGAATACCAATGAATCCTGAATGGCAAGCTGCTTATTTCCCAGTGTTATCAAAGGAAAGTAACATAACCTTTATTCCCTTTGGATTGATGTAATTTTCTTTTCCTCCCTGCTTATGATAAGACAAAAATAGGCGCAAGTTTGTACTGCAATTGGTGGATTTTATCAATAACAAATTACTAGTACATAAAGCCATCTATGTGTGTAAGCATCAAACCGCATCCCTCTCTGTAATGGTGTTATTACAGTAACTCAGCCAACACCTCTTTCATTAGTGGTACTTGCTTCATGCTTTAACATCATTAATTTAAGAGTGTTAATTTTAATGCACAATGGCATAACGATTCCTAGGAACCCGGCACTACACAATAGGTCGGGAAGGTGTAAGATCTTGCCTACCAGCAAGCTGAACCATCCTCATCGTATCTTAGTCATCATATGAAAACTGGCTCGCTATGAGCTGGTTTACTTGGGGGCGTTGGTCTGGGAGAGTTCAAACAGTTTTCCTCTGTAAGGGCGAGGCTTTATTTGGGTTTTATTTTCCTTTCATGCTGGTAGCACTGAGGTTCTTGGTCATTCTGCTCCTATGGGAAATGAGCTCCACAGCCGTGGGCCAGCTGGCAAGTGGGTGCTGACGTGGGGGGTCTCCGCTGAGGCCAGCAGACCTGTGGTTCCTGAGGGAAGTAGATGTCAAGAGGAGTCACAGTCAGAAAGCGTGAGGTGGCATCCTGGATAATTTGTGTGAGTCCAGGGAGAAGTTATGCCAAACCTGGCAGCTTTCTTGGATTAGATAGGTGGGCTTTCAAGGTAAGAGGCATGCAGTGGGCCAGACCTATCTGGGCATCAGTAAATCATTTGATGTTGTGCCGTTTGCATGTTTATCACACAAATTGGAGATTAGAATGAGTACTGTTAAGTCGCTTGAAGAACTGACTGAGTGACAACAACAAGTACCGTTAAAAGGGAAAGTATCTGGCTGGGTATATGAGCGGAGTTCTTCAAGGATTCTTCTTGAGGATGGATCTCATTTAATATTTTCATGAATGACCTTGGCACAAAACATAGCATGTGGCTGAAGTCTGCTGATGACACAAACTTGGGAGACGTGCCATACAGAAAGAACTGGATGACCTTGAAGACTGGAGTAATAGAAATGAGATGAAATCCAGTAGTGCAAAATGCAAAGTCATGAGTTTAGGGAGTAATAAGAATTTCCACTATAAACTGGAGACTCGTCAGCTGTAGATGACAAAGGAGAAGAAACACGTGTGGATGGCTCAGTCACAGGATGGGCTCTGAAAAAAGGTATGCACAACTTCCAACATATCCTGGGAGGTGTTTCTTCCTGGAGAAGGTAGATATGTTGTTTCCCGGGAACTGGTGAAGCCTCATGTGGCATCCTATGGAGAATTCCGGTCCCCATGTTCTTGAAGTGAGATTCTTGACCTGGGCTGCATACAGAAAAGGATGGTGAAGATGCTGGGAGGATGGAGAGCTTGTCCTTTGAGGAAAGAATGAAAGAGCTAAGTTTTTAACCTAGACAAATGAAAGCTGAGAAGAAGAGTGATGGCTATGCATCTATACATCAGGTTGGTAAACATCAGAGAGGAAAATAAGCTATCTAAGTTAAAGAACGCGAGGCTAAATGGGTACAAATAGGCCTGAGTACACTAGGCTCAAATCAGAGGAAGGTTTGTGACTATGCAGAGCAGGGAGGCTCTGAAACAGCCTTCCAGTAGGAGCTGGGGACAAACAACACCTTGTTACAAGAACAAGCTGGGCATGTTTGTGGAAAGGATTATAACACCTGGCCTTAGAGGATATAGACTTTGGAGGTTGTTTCCTGGGGAGTGCTGAGCCTTGAATGACTTAGCTTTCAGTGTGATTTAGACCACTGGTCATATCAGAAGCCTTTTCACAGCTAGTAATTTCCTTACCGGGCCAGGACCTTGTTTCCAAGGGGCTAACAACATATTTGGTAGGGGCAGTAAGCCGATCGTGTCTCAGGGTGCTTTAGTATTTACCTAGGTTTGTATAGTTAGAGGTTGGTGGGAATCAGATGTTTTATGTTTGGACTCCCTTAGTGTGTATATGATTAATCCAGTTCAGTTAATGGACACCGCACTCGATCCTGTGGTTTCTGTGTGTTGATTCTGAGTGTGGTGTGTATCTTTTGGGTGTTTGAGTTGGTTTATGTTCCTGGGTGTCTACATGACCTGATTAATACTCCCAGGTTAATGCAAATGCAAACAGAGACCACAAAGGAAGGCCTGGCCAAAAATTGCATTCTGCACAGCCCGTAACTGGCTATCACTGCATTCACCAGATAAATAGGAAATGAAATACATTAACCGAGCAATGATCGGGGAGTACAGTTGTTAGTCTTGCCATTGGTAGCTAAAAATTAAGTATTTAGGTCTGGCGAGGCAGTAACAGATAAATATCAGTATAGTCATTTTTAATTGCTAGGCAAAACCAACTCCTTGTCTTTGTTGTAACCCTTGTTGTACCCCCTGAACAAGCTTTCCATGGGGCTCAAAGGCACCTTCCATCCTTGCCTTAGATGTAGCCACTTCCACTCCAAAGCTGAGAAACTCCAGCTTAAACAAACCTATCTATCCTCTAAACTGAATTTCCCAAGACAGGTTGAAAAAACCCCATGGACTGTTGAAAAAACAAACTGAAAGAGAAACTGAGAGCGATGTCAGTGAAACCCAGGCTCTGGAAGAGCTAGCAAGAATGTCTCCAGCCACTTCCACAGGGGTAAATTTCACAGGTGCTTTTGAAAAGTTGGCTATTGACTTCAAAAGAGAGGAAAATAAATAAGAAGAAGTTAGAAATGGTTTCAGAGTAGGAGATTTCTGTCCCTGCATGTAGCCTGATGCACTGACCTCGCGCATCCTGAGCAGGTGTTGGAAACAGAAACCTTCAGCTGGAAAGGTGGGCTCATTTCACTGCAGCGACTCAGCCTTACAAAGCCCCACACAAGCTTGTCTTGAATCAGCAGGCACTTGAATGTCTCTGAGACACAGAGGGTGCTGATTGTTCCATTGATTTCACTGGCTTTTTCAGAGATAAAGTTAGGCATGTGCTTAAGGGCATTGCTGGATCAGAGCCAGCCTAATCTACCTTGCTAGGTGCTGGCCCAAAGCAATTCCTGAAAACGCTTTTCTTTCCATCAGCCCCCTTGACTGGCAAACTATCAACTACTTGGATCTGCTTAGGCTGATGTTATTTTCTGCTACCTTGCAGTTTCCTGCAACACTGTGATTAGGAACCTGTGTAAATTCTGTTCCAGTATTTCACTTTTGGAGTCCTCCTACTGTGGACGTTTCTATAGCACAGCCCAGCACATCTGGCCACTTTTAGTAACCCTAGGGAAAGCATGTCAGTTTATCACTCAGGTGTCTCTTCCTTGGCTTTGCTAACCAAAGTGTTGAGATCCACAAAAGGATCTGAAGTGATGGTTGATGCAGTGAGCGAGATTTGTGTAATGTGAAGTAAGGAAGAAGCCAAAGAAAAGACAAAGGAGGCTTTTCGACCTTGCTTGATCTGACCTGAAGTACAGTGAGTACTTAGCATTGCTGTGGAGGCAGGCAAACACTTTCTTCCGTAGATGACAATTGCCGTGCTTCAGTGGGTACTCACAGAACCCCAGAGCGGCGGGGGCTGGCAGGGCCCTCCGGAGCTCCCCCCGTCCAGCCCCTGCGTGAGCAGCACCCCCAGAGCAGGGGCACAGGACCGCGTCCAGGCGGGGTGGGAATGGCTCCAGGGAAGGAGACTCCACAGCCTCTCTGGGCAGCCTGGGCCGCTGCTCTGGCACCCGCACAGCAAAGGGGTTTGGCCTCAGATTTCAGGGGAACTTCCCGTGTTCCAGCTTGTGCCCGGTGCCCCTTGTCCTGTCGTCGGGCACCGCTGAGAAGAGCCCAGTCCCACCCTCCTGACACCCGCCCTTCAGACACTGATCAGCACTGAGGAGATCCCCCTCAGCCTTCTCTTCTCCAGGCTGAACAAGCCCAGGTCTCTCAGCCTTTCCTCACCGGGGAGATGCTCACACTACACTCTTTCAGTGTATATGGAGCGGAGACTAAACAAGGTGGATTAGGTAGTGAGTCAAGTTGGATGTTGTCATTAGGCACGATTCACGGCAGAAGGGCTGGGTGAAAAGAAGTAGCTGACAATAAACAATATCCCTGGATTTTTCAGCCATCTGGCATTGCCTTCCTTGCAGGGAAGTGAGCCCGACCTGCCTAGCCACAGCTGTTACTGAGTGGAGAGTCAAAGTTTCTCAACCCTTCCTTTGCAGTCTTTCATGAGTGAAGGTCCTACATCACCTCTAGGTGCTCTAGGAGCTGCCATTTGAAAAATGCTGCTAATTAAGAAGATGACTGTGGGTCCCTGCTGAGGGAGAGCTCACAAAGACCTGTTGTCTCTGCAGGATCAGCTCCTGATAAAGATGTGGCAGATCTAATCTGTAAAGACCCTTCATTGCTGAGAGGCCACCACTTCCCTCCAAGAGGCTCCTGAGGGTACGAGGGGAAGCCCTGACCAAGCCGCCCCACGCTCTGATTCCCTGGCTGGAGAGGTACGTGAGAAGGGAGGCTTTTGCTGTGGTAAAGACAGAATTTACTGGGCTGCTGAAGCAGAGAGGGGCAACGTATCTACTGCTCCCTTTGCCCAGGGCATATTGGCTTTTTGTACAGGTTTTGATTGCACCCTTCATTAAAAGAGCCATTCCTCCCTCCAAATTAGGTGGAATCCAGCACTGAAAGAATCCAGCCCAAGTCCCAGTTTATTTCTCCATAAAACATCTGTATTGTTCTTCCAGGATGGCTCTGCCAAATGAGTCCTCAATAAACCCAAAACCTGGCAATAGACAAAACGCTAAAAAGCGCCTTTTTAATATGGAAAAGTATCCTGCAGTGTCGCAATCTTCCAGTGGAGACCACCCCCTACCCCTGAGAAATGCAGAATAGCACCAGGCCCACAATTTGCCTGGGGTAAAGCAACAGAGCTGGGCCTGTGCTGATTTACTCCAGCCAGAGGATCTGGCCTATAGTTTCTCGGGGTTTTTTTTCCTTTTGTTTTTTCCTAAAGATCCTTAACTTCTTTTTCCTTTCTTTTTTTAATTTTTTTTTTTTTCCTGTGGATAGAAGCTTTGCAAGTTCCTTTTTTTATTGTTAGCTCATTTGGCAGGAGCAGCCAAGCAACAAAAGTGTTTTATTTGGAAATAGTTGAGGGGGAAGTCGACAATGTCTGAGCTCTATTCTGATTGCGTGAGCTCTGGGAGGTTTTCACCTCTGCTTCCAGGCTGCACCAGGCTGGGATTATCTCATTTGATTTCATTGGATCTGTGTGTAGTTAAGAAGTAGGGAAAATTAAAGGTTAGTGAAGTTTGCCTTTGTGTCACACTAGAAGCTTTTAGTTATTTAAGTGTAAAGTGCTCACTCTCTCTTCCTTCTCTGTGGACTGAAATATCATGCAATGTTCTACTTGGCTGATTTGAAAGCAAAATGTGACTTGCACAGCTTATATTCCATTGCAGAAGAGATCCTGAGAACGGAGCACAGGGGAGATGCCTATATTGGCTAAAGTAGGAAATATGTAGTGTGTGAAAGGCACTGATAGCTGAGTCTCCTCCGAGTATCACACTCAGAAATGCTCACTCTTTCATGGCCAGCAATAATACATGCTATTATTTTGATCTGTGATGATGCCTATGTGTGTTGATCTCTTTCCAAATCTTTAAGACCCCCTTCACAAAAGCTCCACTCAGCAGAGATTAAAGGCTCCACTCAGCAAAGACTCAAAATAAACCAGAAACAGCGCATTAATGCAGGCAGATCTTTTCTCTTCTTCCACGCTTGAGGCTCCTGTGAATCGGTTGGGATCTGCCCCGTTTTGTGCAGTGCTAAGTGCACACATGAGCTGAGGTTTGTCTTTCCTGCTGTGTTCTGCAGGGCCAATTCAAAATAGCTCAGGGCCAGATTTCTAAGAATTCAGCACCCACAGTAAGGAAGTCGAGAGTGATCTTAATGTAATGAGTAGGTAACTGGCTTGTGGCATGGGGAGGAGCTGTGTATCTGCCTATGTTTATGTGGGTGTTAAATGATTCACCCGAGGCCAAAGAGGCCCTCAGTGTCGGCACCCAGATTAGTCTTTCAGAGTATGGTTTCAAGAGCCCAGCACTCTGGCCTGGGCACAGCTTTTCAGCCCCTCGTTTTCCCCTGGGCCAGTTGTGATGAGATTTTCGGAGCATGGTGCACGTGGGCATGCTGAGCTGCTTTTTGAGGTGTCTCAGTGGGAATGGGCTTAATCGGGGAAGCTCGCCCTCTGCCTAAGTGCCGAGCCCTTAAGAAGCCAGCCCTGACCCTGATAGCCTCGCTTGGCCTGCGGTTGGGACAAGGAGCCTCCATGCACCTTCAAAACTTCCCCAGCCACTGCCTGAAAAAATGTTTCGTCCCCCACTGGTGAGTTAGTAAAGTTAATTAATTGATGTTTCTAAGACAATGTGATGATAGAAAATGCTGTTTACCAGATAAATATTACTAGTGCCCTGTGAGCATTTGCAATTCAAATGTGCTATTCCCTGCAGGGACTGACTCATGTCATTGCTACAGTGTCGTTACTGTAGAGCTGATTAGACGGCTGTCAAATGCTTTTCACCTCCGAGAAACCGGTACTTGTCATCAGACAATGCACTTTCCCATCAGTTGGTGGGTTCTCTGCAGCCGGTTGCTCCCTAGATCACAAGTCGGGCCTCCAGGATTGCAAGAGTCTTTTAAAAATCATGAGATGGTTTTATTCTGTGAATGCTACTTTTAGTCTTTAGCCATGTGTTCAGGCCATCTCCTGAAAAGTGTTTTCTTTAAGACCATAAGGACCACAGATTTTTTTCTTAAAGTGAAAGTGCTGGATAGAGCGGCACATCGGGAGCTGGGGTTTCGCGTAACATCAGGGATGGTTTGCAGTAAAATCACAAGAGCTGGCAACAGAAGGGTTTTCTTTCTGAAAGAGCAGGCACAGCTCGACACGCAGACGTTCCAGAGAGCAGCTCCTTCGCTGGTGCAGCTCCAGCTCTGCCGATGCCAGGGGAAGGATGCAAATTTACAGTCACTGAGGATCTGCCACCCTCAGGGTCATTGCTGGACACTGTCTTCTGCATTTTAAGGACCACAGAGAAGCACTAGCTGATGTGGTGCCTTGCTAGAGACGCTTGCCAGTTAGTGAGCACAGCTGTTAATCGTCTCCCCAGACAGCTGCCCTCGGCGTGATGGACAGGAGAGAAAGCCGAACCCCCTTTCTTCCTGCTTTTCACTTTAGGGGTGGCCGGTGCACAAAGGGAAGCCCTAGGGCTTCTGTTCAACACAGCGGTCCAAACAGGGAGGGAAAGGTTTCAGCATGGAAAGCTTGTGCCTTTTCACCAGCTTTTGCATCCAAACAAGCACAGTCTGTGCCTGTCTATTGAGTAAGGCATTCAGGGCACCTGGAAAAGAAAGTTGGCTTTGGAGACAAAGATCCCAGCTTGCTTTTAGGAGTCGACCTTGAGAGCCCGGGCATGGGGGATACTCTCTATATTGTGGGGACAGGCTGGCTGCTGTGCTGCAGGGACTGCCTCCTGTGCTTTCCCTGCTGAAATACCACATCACAGCGCTTCCTGGGGTCAGCCCGACAGCGTCCAGCCAGCCGGCACACAGAAAGTGCAGCTTTTGGAAAAGTGAATATAATTTTAAAGTTGGCCTGAGAAGCCTCCATCTAGTTTTCAGGGTTCCAGAATGTTGTTTTATTAGGATTACAGTCTTGTTCTTCTTAGGTTTCAGCAGGCGTTTATGACTGTTACAACAGGAATGAAAAGCTGGGGCTGGAATCGGCATCGCTTTCTCCTGCCAGGCGCAGGGTTCACGGTGGAGGCCAGACATATGTCTTTCTCCCACAGATGCTACTTTTTTTCTAGAAGGGAAGGTGAGCTCTATCCTCTCCCTGGAAGAGAGGGCTGGCAGCAGCTCTGAGCTGAGACGTGGGGGCTGCACGGGGGACCCATCTGCTGAAGGTAATTGCCCTGTTGGCTCACATCATTCCCCTCTGCCCTTTGCAAAGAGGACAGACCAGGTCTTGGCGGGTCTGCAGGGAAGGTCATGTTTGTGTAGGACGCTGTAGCCTCGTGTTGATCCTGTCCTCTTTCTCCCATGCCCTGCGGACACATTTCCCTGGAGGCTCTGAGGTTAGCAGAGGGGGTTGGTGAGGGAGAGAGCACTTCAGGGCCAAAACCATCTGTGCCTACAGACTTTTCCCCCTTTTTTTTTTCTCTCCAGTGTGCATTATTCCAGACCTGTTATCATTTATCTTTCCGTATTTCTCTCCATGCCGGTCAAAACCTCTCCTCAAGGGCTCCTGAGCCAGAGGGGTTCTTTGCCTCTGCAGAGCCCGTGCTGTCTACATGGAAGAGGCACAGGCAGGAAGGCAAGGGTAAAAGCAGCCCCCACTAGCCACCACAAGTCCCCTGCTATCCTGGGTCTTGTGGCCGTGCTGGTGTGGGGGACAGATTATCCCCAGAAATGAAGGCGTTCAGCCTGCCCAAACAACCCAGTCTGGGGGGAAGAACTCACCCCTCTTCTTGGGTAATTTCTGACTGCAGGATAGTTGGGCCCTCTGCACGGTAATAATTAGCAGACAGATCCTGCTGACTCAGGAAACTCATCTGGGGGTTTGTTTGTGTGTTTGTTGTTTTTATGAGAAGGTCCATATGCCTTTCAGATTTTGTTATTTTCAGAGAGTTGATGATCTGAGGAACAGAATAAAGAGTTGACATCGTTGGTTGTTTTCTTGGCCTGCTTTAAGTAGCAGATGTAGGTTGGTAGAAGGGCTACAGCTCGTTACTTTATACTGGTGGAATTTGATGAGTTTTATTGCAAAGACATTAGGGCAACTCATGACAGCACTCAACCCAGGGATAAAAGAGAAGGCTTTGTACCTGGCGAGTACTGATTGTCCACCAGTGCACCTCTTCATGTGCTGGATCATATCCAAGAGGCAATATGGGAATTTCTGTGTGTAGTTAAAGTTTATGAGACGGCCTGCCTGAATGCATGCGCGTGTGCGTGTTTAGGGGAACGAGGATCTCTAGCGCAATACTTAGTCAAAATCCAGTTTCACCAGTGGGATAAGACAGATCAAGCACCAACTGAATACGATCCTCAGGGTCTGCTCCTGCAGCTTAGCCGTTGCGTTTATGGCATGACCAGTAACTGCACATGGCACATGATTTACTCTGAAACCCTGAATCTGACCTGGATTTTCCAAGTCAGATCCTTGTTTTAAATCTTAAGATAACAGCACCTAGCAATTCATGTATTTGCTGATCTCTGGGGCAGCTCTAGTTCAATGCTGGCTTCTTTCTAGGGAATAGAAATCCTATCGAACATGTAGTGCCTTTTGCATCTGATTGTTACTCTGAAATGTGTGCTCGCTCAAGGTGTTTAAGAAATGGGCAATAGAGATTGAGCCACAACTTTATCAGCAGAGAGCACAGATTTTCAGCTTTAAGTGCTTGGTAAGTCATGTTCCTTCTTTCAGCACTCTCCTCCTGCTGCTGAATAATTATATTTAGTGTTGTTTTTATCAGGTTTTTGAGATTAAGTCTCCCTCCCTTTTGCTAGCTGAGTTCCCCATAAATGAGAGCAAGCAGCCTCATTTTATAACTTTCTAACCCAGTCAGGGTGTGGCTTCGGAATTTTGGTGCTCCTCTTGGGGTCCTGTTTGTGAACCCCGCTACCATGATCCTTAGAAATCTTCCCCTTCCTGGCCACACTTGCCAGCATTGATATTTCATTTACTCCATCCCTCTACTGTCATGATATTGTCCCCTGAGGTGACTCCTCCAAGATCCACCTGATTTCACCGAGTGAGGCTGCTGTAGCTGACCTTTGCCTAGTTAGTCCTCCTGTATCCTGGCCAGCCTTTTCACCTGTTTTCCACTCGTATCCCAGTTTGAATTACTCTCATTCAAATACGAATGAGCAGACAAGCCTTGAGGAAGAATCACCAGTGCCCTGTACAATGTCAGTGACTGTAGTAGGATGTATTAGTCCCTGAGTGATCTTGTGGTTTGTATATCATTTCCTCAGGTATGATATTCTGATCTTCCTGGTATTGATGATGTCTTTTAACTCTGTGCCTCAGCAAATTGGTTAGAAATACTTCCATATTTTGCGGCAGCACTGGTAGAGGCAGTGTTAAATGCAGTCATCCCACGGCTGATACTGAGAATTCCTCCAGTAAACTCCCTTCAGTTCAGTTGTTCTGTCAGTACAACTTGCTATCATCTCCACTTTTAGCCAATTTATTATCCACCTTACAACACTTACCTTATCCCTATCTTCTCCAGTTTAACTAGTAATTTTGTGTGGCAACATATCAAGCATTTACCTAATATTCGGGTACAAAAGCCTGCCATTGTTATACCCAGACTGAAGTTTGTCCCTTATGTCACGTTTTGCCACAGCTTGCTTTATCCTTTGCCCCATATTTCTTCTGAAGCATGTATTAATATTGATACTGGTGTTATGAACCTATGAGTGATCAAGTTGATTTTTTCTCCTTAAATAAAGGCACTGCATTTTCTTTTCTCTAAGGTATCAGTTTCAATATAATAAATCTATCGCCAGATTTGCTATTCCATATGCTACTTCTTTCAGTATTGAGGGTTGGATTGACATTGCTTCCTCCCGACTCAAGCACATTCAGCATTTAACTTACTTGGGTGAGTGAATTCTGTATTTCTCCTCAAGGGACCGCTGCATACTCTGTGGTCTGGGATGTACCAAATGCAGCCAAGAGGATGGAACTTCTACTTCGTACACATGCAGCATTTCACTTCTCTCATCCTGACTGTGCAGGCATGCCTTAGGTATGGGGTCTTCTGCAGTCGGGTGACATCTCCTCGGCATGTCCACTGTCACTAAGCTTGTGCACAGGGTTTTTGCTGGAACAGGCTCAGATATACAAAAAATGGACATAACTTGCTCTGTTTGCACCATGTTTAGAGAAGGAAGTCTTTCACTTTCCTGCTCAAGAGGGCTTTTAGTGTCTGGGGTTTTCATATATTTCAAACCAAGTATATGAGAAGTCTGTTACCTTTCCAGGACGCTCTGCATACGGAAGACAAATTGATGGTAATTTGGAAGGGCGGCTGAAATAAGCCTACATCCTCATCAGACCTCTCTCGATGGGATTTGTTGTGAAAGGAGGGACTCTTAGTCATGAACTGGCAGAGAGAATGGCTGAGATCCAGGGCAGCCCTTCTGCAGACATGCAGAGGAGTCTGTACCCGGTATGGATATACTGGAGTTATCACAGAAGTGCAGGGATGTTATCCCGAATTGTGTAACTTTGTATGTTGGTTTAGGTTTTTTTTTTCAGCAGAAGAAAGCTCAAGAAACTAGATCTGAAGGCGATAACCGTCTCAGCTGATGAAATGATGACTTTCTAGAAAGGATGAAAAACGTCTAAACTTTTGCCAGGTTATTAGCATCTTCCAAGCTAATTTCACGTGGAAGTGTAGCAGAGTGGCAGGCTCCGAGCGTGTCACAGGCACCACGATTGGAGTCTCACGTGATGCTTTCAGATCATCAGCATCACACAAACCCTGCACCTCTGCCAGCAACGGCCCTGAACTAACAAAAAACTGTGTGTCCTCAGCTTTTATGGGTGTTTTCTGTGAGGATGTGGTTTTCCTCGCTGTAATTTTTTTTTTCCAAACAATACTAAAAAGGGGAATCCTCCAAGCACGGAAGATAGCCTCAAATTGGAAGTGAAATTCAAATTTTGCTATCCACTTTTTTAGCACTCTCTTTCTCTTCTAGAGTTACTCTTTACAAATCTTCTCCCTGCCTGGGAAGTGGTGCTGTACACCCCTGGCTCTGTGCAGTCACACCACCCAATTTTTACATAAGTGCCAAGAGCAGTTTTACAAACGCTTGTAAGTTGGTTGTATTTGGGGACATTTTCATGTGGCAAGTGAAAGGTCTATTCTTTACCCAGAGACTCCCTTGCTAGCAATTTTTAAGCCCTTGTTGTGAATTAGGGCACTAGAACATTTCAAAGCGAAGGGCTCAGGGATTGTTTGAGAAACCCCTTGCGCAGCATTTGTTCCCCAGACCTCCTTCTCCGAAACAGGTGAGTCATTCTGGCTGATATTAAAAAATAAAAAAAAGAAGTCGTCCCCACACACAAGCCAGCCCTGAGGCCCATGATTAGCATCAGTTATTTCACCCATATGCCTGGAGTAGGGCAACATTTTAAGCCCCTACAGCTATGTCCTTCAAATAAGAAGTATTTAATAATCTTTATAATAGACAGTAGTGCTATCTCCACCTTTAACAAAGCTTTTGTTCTGCTAAATCTTATTCACAGGCTTCATTCTGAGAATATATGTAAGTGTTGGCAGGACCAGTGACCCATGTAACTGTAATGCAGTGGGTTGCTATAAAACAAGTGAGAGAAATCTAAGGTTTTATTCTGGCAGTCTTAGTGGAGGTGAAATCAGTGTCTGCTAGCTGGAGCTATGGGGTTTTTGTAGGAAAAAATCCCCACTTATAATTTTCCCATTAGGAAATTTGCTGTAGAAAAGTAATTTTTAAAAGATCTGGAGGAAACCTCTTTTTATTCCCTAATTTGTTAAGGTTTTCCCACTTTTTCTGCTTGATTAAAAAAGAGAAAAAAAGAAAAATTAGTTCTTTTAATATATTTTGTTTGGACTTCCTTCTTTTTCTGGAAAAGATTTAGTGAGTAAGGCATTATTTGTGTTACTTTCTTAATGAGGGAGAGGGTTAACAAGTGAAAGTTTTATTTTTAAATGTGAAAAGCAAAACTTTTAAAAGCAAGATTAAAGCAACTTTAAAAGTTTAAGATTTTTAAAAAGCAAGCTACTCTCTCTTATACATATTTTTTAAACATCACTTGTTTCTGGGGAGGAGTAATTTTTTTTTTAAAAGAGAAAAGGAAACGTTTCCAACAATTCTCAAATTAAGATGCTCAAAATGTAATCTTTCCATAAAGTCTTTCATTTTGAATTAAAATATCCCATCTGGCTGAAAAAAAAAATTACTTTCAGATAAAATAATTGCCTTCCTTAAACCCCAGATATTCAATGAAGAAACTTTGAAGTCTGCTTAGTTTAACTCTTCAAGGTGTAAAATACAGCGTAGTAAAGTAGAGGGGGGCAAAAGCTGACCTTCAGAATTTGCTAGGCTCTCTAGCCATATGACTTTTCCTTCTAGGCTATTTAAACA
>VZTV01069873.1:16606-29429 GCA_013400875.1 Anhinga rufa | reverse complement strand
CCCCGCCGTTCTGTGAGTCTGTGGATCTTCCTATATCTGAGCTCAATCTTTAGGTGTGCACATGCCTCCGCGTAGCACTGGGCTGCGATTGCTTGAGATGTTGTCTTGCATCTCATCGCTTACAAGAGGTTGCCTGAGAATGGAAACCTCTTAAAAAGCTGCGGCTGATAGTGAGGTAAATGCGTGTTTTAAGCTTTTAAACTGCCACTAGGCTTAGCTGGTCTTACAGGCTTCTCCCTACTCATCGGAAGGAATTATGTGGCTTCACCTTAGCTTTCTTTGCGGGTTTAGCGGGTTGTTTGTCCCTGGATCAGCAGCAGTTGGTGCAGAGGCACTGGAGCGGCTGGAGTTGCTGCAGGTTGGTGTTTGCGTGCGTTGAGGGGAGGTGGAGGAGGACAGGTCCTGGGGACCAGCCCCCGCGAGTACGCTGTGGCTCATGGGGCTGTGAGTTTGGGAATCCTGTTTGTATCCCTGTTGCAAGCTAGATCACTGCTGCTCCTTTAGGTATCATTCTTCCGTGTGTAAAACTGAGGATTTAGCCATTTTGCCTCACAGGGTGAGCGGAGCAACTGAGAGCATTGACGTGTGTGTGTGTGTGTGTTGGTTGCTTGCTTTTCCCCACCTTGGCCGTACGATCTTGGCAAGGTCTGGGCTTGGCACCGAGGAGCGAGACTCTCTCACTGGAATCGCAGAACCATTAAGGTTGGAAAAGATGTCTTGGATCATCAAGTCCAACCGCCAACCCAACACCCCCAGGGCTCCCAAACCACGTCCCCAAGGGCCGCGTCTGCACGGTGTCTGAGCACCGCCGGGGATGGTGAGTCCCCCACTGCTCCGGGCAGCCCGTTCCAGCACCTGACCACTCTGTCAGTAAATAAATTTTCCCTAATATCCAATCTAAACCTCCCCTGACGCAGCTTGAGGCTGTTTCTACTACTTGTGTGCACATCCCAGCATCTGGTAAAGCTGAGAGAAACCTCGCCGCCCCTCTCCTGAACACGGGACGGTTGCTTTGTCCCACAGGAGCGTATGCTGTTGCCGCAGCTCCCAAACTCGCCCGCCCTACGCCTGCTTCTGCGTTAGGGTCTGTGGTCTCTTCGCTCCAGCCCTGACCGGCGCGCCTGGTCTTGCTGCTGCCCGTCCTCCCCCTTGCCTGTTCAGCTGCCCGTAACCCAGCGCTGCCGTTGCGGCAGCAGCACCCACCTACTGGCACCCGCTTCCTCCAGCTTTCCTGCCCCTGCAGCCCCGCCGGGGAGGCTCTGCTCCGCTGTCGCTGGGACGGCAGGGACCTGTTGTTTGGGCCCCTCGGGACAAGAAGGACGTGGAGGGGCTGGAACGTGTCCAGAGAAGGGCAGCGGGGCTGGGGCAGGGTCTGGAGCACAAGTGTGCTGGGGGGCGGCTGAGGGAGCTGGGGGGGCTCAGCCTGGAGAAGAGGAGGCTGAGGGGAGCCCTCATCGCTCTCTGCAGCTGCCTGAGAGGAGGCTGTGGGGAGGGGGGGGTCGGTCTCTTCTCCCGATAACCAGTGATGGGACGAGAGGGAACGGCCTCGAGCTGTGCCAGGGGAGGTTAGATGGGACATCGGGAACAATTCCTTCACTGGAGGAGTGGTCAGGCCCTGGCACAGGCTGCCCGGAGCGGTGGGGGAGTCACCGTCCTTGAAAGGGTTCAAAAAATGTCTAGACGTGGCACCTGGGAACATGGTTTGGGAGCCCCGGGGGGGTTGGGTTGGTGGTTGGACTTGCTGATCCTTGAGGTCTTTTCCAACCTTCGTGATTCCGTGACCTTTCTCCCTTCCTGCTGGAAAAGTGCAAGCCAGGAGTACTGATCTTTTCTCCACAACCAAGGAGGAACTGCGTGGGAGCGCTCTGAGAGCTTTACGGTGGGAGGCAGGCAGGCTTTGCTTAGGGGAAGGGGAGCCAAAGGAGCTACTGGTGTTTTAATCCAGCTTCCAGTGGCTCTTGGTTTGGGGAGGTGAGGGAGGATCTACCCGGGCCATTTACATGCTCTGATGCTTATTTTACTGACTATCTGGTGCAGTGGGGGACGCTTCTCTTGCCGATTCAGCTAGTCCAGGCAGCTGCTAAGCAGTCTGCCTAGCTGGTCTTTCCGAGGCTGTCTAGTAGGGGGGCTGTAGCAGCGATAGCTTAAGGAGATAAGCGGGACTGGTGTAGGCAGGTCTCTTATTACACGGGTTTATCTAGCTGGAGGACGCGCGGAAGAGCTTTGGGATAGGCAAGCCTTCTTCAGTTCCGCTCCTCTTTCACGCCTGAGGGGCTTGTGTTCCTGAAAGCGTGTTTTCCTCCTCTGATTTGTAACTAAAGCTATTGCCGCTCCTTGGCACCTTCGCTGGCGGGCGGCTCTCTTTGCAGTCAGGTACGCGATGCGCTTTTTGCCGCGCAGGTGGGGAGAGGCGGCTCTGCCTGTGCTGGAAAGCTGTTCCCTCGCCCCGGCCGGCCGCGGAGAGGCTCCCGCAGCTCCGCAGCGTGGCGCTTGCCTCCGGCCGTCCCGTTTGCTGGTGTAAAGTGGAGCGCTCCGAGGACGTGCCTCTCCTCAGAGGCTGCCGGCGGTGTTCTCCCTCTGCTTTTTGCCCGTCTGGCTTGTGTTTCAGTTGAGATTAATCCTTTTTTTCTAGTTCCTCTGAACTCTTCCGTTGAATTCACCTGTCGGAGCTTGGCTAGAGGAACCCCGGCTGATCCGCCCGTGGGGAGCGGGGGCTGGATTTGGGAGGGAGGAGGTTACAGGTCTCGCTGGTGTGGGAGGCTTCAGTCTTTCTTCCCTTACCCCCCTTGTTGCGGCTAAACCTCTCTGTGCTGTTGAAGCCCACCACCTGCCCCAGGTCTCCCCTTCAGCGACCAAAGCGGCCAGAAACGGGGCTTGGCGATGGCCGTCGGCGACGCTCGGCGCTGCCCGACTCCCCTCTGAGCGCAGGTCTGGGGGTGCCGACTCCTGGCTCCCCGCTAGCCCTGGGTGCCAGGAGGGCCAGGCAGTCCTCGTCCCCAAGCGCTGGCACTGGCGGTGGTGGTGGGGGGCGCCGGCTAAGGGCAGTTTTGAGGGGTTTCGCAGGGTTTTGCGGCGTGTCCGGCATTGCTTGCCGCCCTCTGGTGGAACGAGCCTTTCTGCACGGGGCCGCCTGGGCGGCGGAGCAGAGCTTCGGCTTTATTCCTGCGTCCGAACACAGCCCCAGCGAAGCGAAGGGGACCAGCCTGTCCCTGGCTGCCTGGGACCCAGGCAGAGCGATACCCAGCTGCGGGGGAAAAACCCTTTGCGTGCAGCAAGGTAAACGCACCTGGAAGATGCAGAGAGGTGTTTCCGATAAGCCTGCAAGAGGAGCGAAGGGTGACTGCGCTCCCCTGCGACCCGGGCTGCTGGCCCCGCTGCTCCTGGCACCCCTTAGAGCCCAGTCTGGTTCAGACAGATTTCTTTCCTGGTAAAATAGTGTTCAGTGTGCGTTCACTGTTTCCCAGGGGGGTTTTAGTCAAGTGTTACAGGGCGCTGGGTGCGTGATTGATGTCCTAGCTGAGGTCTTTCTTATTTTCCTGGCAAAGCAAGCTTGAAGGATTGGAACCTGCCGACAGACGCGCCTAATCCCTGGATGCTGGGTCTGGTTTGCAGGCGTGCCAGCCAGGGTGCGTCTCCTGCAAGAATCCCGGGCGAAAGCCTGGCTTGTGCCAGCTCTCAGAGTAAACTCGGGGCCTGGGGAGCACGTGGGCCTCTGGTTTTCCTCCCCAGCCGCGCGGACCGAGAGGCTGAGCATCGCTGGGGTAAGAGCAGGCGTGCTGGAGCGAGTGTGTGCCACCTCCCAGCGTGGCCTCCGCTCCCGAGGACGCTGGCAGCTCGTAGCACCGTCGCCCGGGTTCGCGGCGCAGGATCCTTCTCCAGTCTCATCGTGGCGGCGGAGAGAGGGGGGAAATGAGGGGAAGATGGAAACTCAAGTCCAAAGCCATTGTAGCGCCAAGAGCCTGGAAAAAAACTTATCTCCAATCTCCCTTTTTAAAAATTTTTTAATAAAGCCTTTTGTTTTTGCAGTAATCTCATCCTCTTGCCGG
The DNA here is from genome assembly GCA_013400875.1 of Anhinga rufa. Taxonomy (NCBI): domain Eukaryota; kingdom Metazoa; phylum Chordata; class Aves; order Suliformes; family Anhingidae; genus Anhinga; species Anhinga rufa. Next base: position 25,383 of record VZTV01069873.1, on the reverse strand, counting down.
CCCAGTATTTTCCAGGCTCTCTCCCACCCCTCTCCCTGCGGCTCGGGGGAGCTGCGCTGGTGTGTACGTACAGCAGAAGGTGATCACACACTGTGCAGATTTTACTGCTCCCGCGAGGGACATTTTCTGGGGCTGTTTTTCCGATTATTTCACTGAATTCTCCCGTAAACCCGATCTAGCCAGGGTCCCCGTTCTCCCCCTACCCCCACCCCGAGTGGTGCGCGGGGGGAGAGAATCTCTTTTCCAGGGAAGGATCTGTAGCTTATTCGGCACCCACACAGCAGGTCAGCGAGTGGGCGAAGTCTGATGTTCGGTGCTGTCTGATTACCCGTGTCTGAGGAGGGAATTAATTCCTACCCGAGGCATGCCCCGTGGCTTGTCTCTCCAACAGGAGCAGAACTTATGGTCCGCGTGTCCTGCCCGCTGCAGGCTCTGGCGTGGAAAAACACGTGGGATAACCCGAGCAAAGGCGGCTGCGTTCAGCTCCCTGTGGTTGAGCTTGGTCCCACCGCTCCTGGTGGGTCACCTCGGCTGGACGTGTCCGGCATGGCACGTAACGCCCGTGACGGCGGGAGTCTCTTCATCGTGGTGACGTTGCCACCACGGGGGCTGCGTCTGCAGCCTCTTCCTGCCCTGATCTCTACCCGGGTCTCTTCCAAAGGCATTTGGGGGTCTGAGCGGCTCCAAATGTGCCCATCGCTTTGAAACCCACCGCTAACTTCAGGTCACGCAGGTGGACCGGTTGGGTGCTGTACCCGGCCTCAAGCACGTTGTCTGGCAGCTCTGGAGTCCTGAGTGCAGGCGCGGCGGGGCCCGTCAGCAGGCAGGACCTCTGCTGAAGTTCGGTGCTCTCGTGAAGGCGTTGTGGGAGGCACCAGGAACCCCCGTGCACTTGTCCTGCCCGATAAAGAGAACAGTGCTGCGGGGTCTGTCCTTCCTTGAGAGAGCAGGCTCGGGGACCTGTTGGGGATCTGCTGCGGGGCAGATCTGCCGTTCGGAGAGACCTTGGTGGGCTGGAGAGAACAACCGACGGGCACCTGGTGAAGTCCAAGGGTGAAGAACGTGACGTCCTGCGCTTGGGACAGGATAACCCCGCGCAACAGGGCAGGCAGGGGCTGAATGGCCAGGGAGCGGCTCTGGCGGGAAGGGCCCGAGGGTCCTGGCGACAGCCCGGGGCTCAGCGGGTGTCCTGACCAACACCGGCCGACCACATCCCCGGCTGTGCTGGCAGGACCACAGCCGGCAGGGCCAGGGGTGGGCTCTTTCACCTCTCTTTGGCACTTGAGACCCGTCCGGGCTTGGGGTCCGGTCTGGGGCTCCCCAGTACAACCCAGTGACAGGCAGGAAGGACTCTAATGGAGGGCACCGAGGTGGTCAGGGCTGGAGCACGGGGCACAAGGAGGGTCTGCGAGCCAGCTTCTTCAGCCGGGAGAAAGGACGAAGGGGGACGCCTTTGCTGGGAGCACAGAGGAGATGGAGCCAGGCTCTCGTCATGCCTAGGGGTGGGATGAGAGGCCACGGGAACAAGGTGCAGCGAGGAGGATTCTGGTTGAACGTAAGGCGTGTTCCTGCCCACGGGAGTCATGCAGCCCTGGAACAGGACCCGGAGCGGTGCTGCGATCTCCATCCTTGACCAGGCAAGGTGGTCCCAAGCGCCCTGATCTGACTTTGAAGCCGGCTCCGCTTTTGAGCGGGAGGTTGGATTAGGGGCCTCCAGGGGCCCTTTCCAGCATAAATTTTTCTGTTTCCATGATGTGGGTTTGTGCGGTTGCTGATGTGCTCCTTACCCCCCCTCGCCCGCAGCCACGCTGGCACCTCATCCTTGGCTGTTGACGTTCGGACGGGTGCTCGGAGGAGGCAGTGTTGCCGGGAAATCCCTTCCCCGTTCTGCCCGTCCTCGCAGGTTGGGTTGTTGCAACCTCTGCCCTGGTTGTGTCTCTGCGCGGTCTCGGTGGCATTGAGCTCCAGGGGAAAAGAGGGCAGAGAGCCTTGAAATAACTCTGGGAGATGGCTGGATAATGGAAGCTGCGGAGAATAATTTTGGGCCCAATGAGTGAGAATGCCACTCTTGGGCGAGCTGAGCAGCTCCCAGCGAGCTTCTCGGGCAACCTGTCCTCAGAAGAGAGGTGACTGACTCTCTCTTTGCAGTCCCAGGTGAATGTAAGCGCACGCTGCTTAATGAGCCCTTTCCTTCCTTCCTTCCCTCTGCATGTGGTGTCCCGGAGGATCTAAGAGTGAGATGTTGTACTGCACAGCGCTGTCTGGGTTGGGGCATGAAGTGCTCCGTGACGAGCTTGGACCTGGCAGCAGGCTACACATTGGTGGCAGCTTCAGATTTCATTGCCCAGCCAAGGTTTCTGCTGTAGCGAACGCAAAAAGGCAAAGGTTCACGTGATGGGATCTTACTAAGCTAATTTTTTCTCTCTTTCAGGCCAAAGGGGCTTGCAGGAAGAGCAAAGCCTTGGAGGATGATTCACCACTGAAGGAAAATGAGGCTCTGCTTGCTCAGGATGAATATGAAGACGACAGCTCAGATGAAGAGGTAGGACCCATTGCGACTTTTTCTTTTATACGCGGATGCGAGACAGAGGGAATGATTTCCCTCTCCATGCTGGCTTCTCTGCCAGCTCACAGGGAGGGATATGGGATACGGTCAAGCAGCGTTGTCCCTGCAAGGGAATTGCCCGGACTCCCCTTTGCGGCCAACGCACAGCAGGCCGGAGGCACCGAGTGAGGTCTCTTACGGAGACTCTCGGTGAGGGTACATTGCTGGGGTGCGTCGCTTGGGGCGTCTGGGGCAGCCAGAGGGAATGTCACGTCCACCTTGGAAAGGGCAGCGCTTCCCGTTTGGGAGGAACCTCCTTTCCACCCTTCCGAGAAGTCGCACAACAAGCCGGAGCTGGGGCTTTCAGCCCAGGGTCAGCGAGGGTTTCTGCAGCCATTTCAGAGGTGGCTGAGCCTCACCTGTGGCCCTTGGGGCTGCGTTCGCTGCTCAGGGATCTGCCCCGCTCTCGGAGGGAACCTCTCCGGGTTTCGCGTGTCGGAAAAGATTGGAAACCGCTTGTGTGGAAGATAGCAGGATCTCAGCAGTAAAATGCCCCTAGGGTTTGGTTGTTCCAGACGAACTTTGCTGCCTTTCTTAATCGTCTGCTAAATCAATTAATGTGATTGGCGTCAATCAGCTGTTTCAGTAGAGCCCTGGGGTCAGGATGGAGGGGTTGCCAAGGGCTGTGGGGGCGTTTGGATCTGGCCCTTATTGCTGGGATTTCGGTTCACCTGAAAAGGGTACTGGGTAGCCTCACACATGACTTGGACAAATGCTTGGAGAAGCCTCCTGGGCGCTGGTTAGGTGGAATATTTCAGGCTGTCTCCTCCTTAACCGCTGAGAAATAACAGAGCACAGAAAATCCTGCGTGTGACCAGGCAGGTGAGGAGCCAGCCGGTGCCTGCTGCACGCTGCAAGCGCTCTGAGCGAGGAGCTCCGACAGCTCGCTCGCCTGGGGCGCCCGGCTGGCGAGGAACGGCCGTGGGTACGGCGCGGGCACGTCGGGAGGAGCGGCAGCGCAGCACCCGGGGCTTGGGACGGGAGTTTTCCGAGCGGGGATGTGAGCGGGACTCTTGGCTGCACCCCCAGCTTCAGGAGAGCTCATTGGCATCGCTGACGGACAGTTCAAAGGGTCTCGGCTTGCGTTTAGCGGTGCTTTGAGGGATGCATCTGTTCCTGTTTCAGCCCCCGCGGAGGGGAGGGGGAGGATTGGGTGCCTGCCGGCCTTCCTGGTCCAGCGAGGGCCCGAAAGGTTAGATGTTAGAGGCCCACCTGGGCTAGCGCTGGAGCTGCCGGCAGTCCCTGCCCCCAGGTCTGGAATAGAGATTTAGAGAGAGGGGGAAATATATGACTATAGAAAACATACACTTGTGTAATGTCTCCAGCATAACCCAGGAAAAAAACCCTTTCATGCAGGAATTCAAGGTCTCTCTCTCCCCAGCTGGTCCTGCTTCAGGGCCCCGGTGGGGGGAGCGCTGATTCAGAACCTGTTGACATCAGAGCAGCTTCCAGTGGCTTTGTTCCTTGTTCCCCGTTCCCAGCCCCCTGCCCTCCCTCTGTAATTGTATTTATCTCTCTTCCATAAGAACCCTGATGCTTCTGCTTCCTGCGGCTGGGATGCGCACACTGGGCGCTTTGTGCTCGCCTCCACGAGGAGCGTCGCCCAGCGCTTCGCTGTGGCTTTGTGTCTCGGTGGCCCGCAAGCGCTGGGAGGGGAGGGCAGCATCCCCCGTTGGGGCAGGGGCAGCTCGGACCCCAGCAAGGCCAGGAAAACACTTTCTCGCTGCGAATAGGATCCGTATTTTTTAATTTTTCACTGTCTCTTTTTGTTTTTTCTTTTTGTTGACACCTAGCTTGCGCCGCAGCTTCATCCCAATACATGCGGAGCCTCGTCCTAATTAAAGCCTTCGTGAAATGTGCCGCTTCAGCGCGTTGCTCTTCCGGAGGGCACTGAAGACGCGCACGTCCCCTGGGTTGTTGGTGCTGGCTGGGAGGGAGCGCAGCCCGCGGGCACTGCTGCTTCTCCTGCGGCCCGTGGTGTCGGTCAGCCTGGCCAGGGTGGGAACCGCGGCAGCCGGTGTCGGTGCTGGGCGTCGCTTCGTGACCCCCTCGCTCATCCCCTGCCCGGAGGTGGGTGGCCTGCGGGGGCCGGCTGCGTGTCGGGGGGGCGGCTAGGTGCAGAACCGGGCTTCGGAGGGTGCGCAGCGTGCCGCCTGCGTCCTCCCGCCCCTGCTGACCCTGCCACCAGCCTCGCGCTTCGCTTCACCGCCTCGAGGTGAGCCGGCAAACGGCAGCGTTTTGCAATGAGGCCGTGGGCTTGGGGTGGATCACCTCCTGGGTCTGCGATCCTTGGTGCTGGAGGGTCCAGATCCGCCCTTCTGCGAAAGGCAGGGTGATCCCCTGGGTGTCCCAGCCCGGGTGTTAGCTGCGCGGTACAGCCCGAACCCGGCACCTTGAGCAGAGCGGGGAGAGCACGCGGAAGCTGGAGCCGGCGCGGCCGCAGCACCCCCGTTCCTGCCGGATTGGGGGTCCCAGCCTTCGTCCGTGTGGCCGGATTGGGGGTCCCAGCCTTCGCCCGTGCGGTGGGACCCTGCCGGGGCACAGCACAGAGCTGCAGGAGCAGAGCTGGGGGCTCTGGGGGAACACGCAAGACGTTTGGCAGCCTCTGGGTAGAGATTAAGCCTTGTGCTCCCTGCCTGTATCTATCCCCGTGATAATTATCTCCGACTTGTTACCTGCAATGGTAGCAGCCCTAAACGTTACTGATCTCAGTAACTCCCCTGGGCTTGTTCATACCGTGGTATTCCGCGGCAGCGAGCTCCAGCAGTCAGGTGCTGCTGTGGGAAGGCGTCCCTGTCCCCTTCGGCTCCTTCCCCTGCCGCTCTCCCCACCGGGGTCACGCTGGTGGGTGCCGCTCCGCGCAGACCCCGGCCGGGAGCACCCGGGGCGCAGCTCGGGCTGCTCCCCGGTTCCCCTTTGCCTTGCTCCGTCTGCAAACCTCTAACCGCGCGCCTGCGGCCGCAGCCGCCCGTGCAGCCCGCCCTATCGCTCCGCTCCCAGCAGCGCCCGCAGGATCGCTCCCTAAACCGGCGCCAGGCTGGGAGAGCAGCCGGTGCCACCGCTGGCACGGCCGGTGCCCCGGGCACGCCGCCGCCGTGCCGGCCGTCACTCACCCGCCGGCCGGTGGCTGGCTCCGAGCTTGCGCACTCTCCCCTCCGCCTGTGCGTGGGCTTCGGAGCTCTTTAATAAAGAATAATAGCTCAGACCTGCTATGCCCCTGTGTTTAGCACAGACTAAATTTCTTCTAGCTGTGCTCCTGCTCACTTGGCAGCTGCCGGCGCTCAGCCTGGCCGGGCGCCCAGGCCGGTCTCTGCCGTGTGCTCTGAGCAGAGACACAACAAAATAAATTGGTTTCCTGGCCGGGGCGGGTAGGGGAGCCGGTGTCGCACGCAGGGCCCTTCCCCGGTGCCCGGCGGGCAGCGTCCCCGCCCCGGGTGGCACGAGAGCTGCGGTGCACGCGGGCCGGCTGCCGTGCCGGGGAGCCCGGTCCCCACGCCAGGCCCCCCGCCCCGAAGCGATCCCTTCGGCGCTCGCCGCGCAGCCCGAGCGTCCCTTCCTCTCGGCCGCTCGGAGATGAATGGCCGTGAGCTGCAGAGGCTGTCAGGGCCTCGCTGGGAGGAAGCAGTTTGGGGCTTTTGTTTGGTTCTGTTTCCTCCCGCAATGACTATTCCATATGTCAGTGGATAATGAATGGAGGCGCGTTGAGTGCTCCTCGGTGAGCCGGCGGCTGTTCCAAGCCCACTTCCCTCCTCCGCAGCGCAGCTGACCCGGGCGGGGGGGCTCAGCGGCTGGCCGGGCTGAGGGAGCTCTTCTTTCAGTAGCTGATTAGCCAAGAGAGAAAAAAAAAGCCTCCTGCAGAATGTGCTGCTGGCAGACAGCTCCTTCAACTCATCGCTCCGTGTGTGTGTGTGTGTGTGCGTGCGCGCGCGGGCGGCTGTGCGAGCGCTTCCCGACCTGCCCTGGCTCCGGCAGATGCTCCCGGCTTCCCGCTCGCCGCTTCACCGCTTAGCCAATCTCCCCCGCGAGCGTGTCTGGCCGGGCAGCCGCGCGTGCTCTCGGCCCCGGCGGATGGCCGCCAAGGTGCGAAAAGGAAGGCGGCGGCGAGGAGGAGCGCGGCGCTGGGGCTCGGAGCGGGACGGGCGGCAGCGCCGCCGCCGTGGAGCTGGGCACGTCGGAGCCAGGAGAGGGGCGACCCTACAGGTGCTTCGCCCCCAGCCTGGCGGGCTCAGCCTCTTTCTGGTGATGTGGCAGGATGGTCGGGGCTCCTCTGCTCCGCTCCCTGCCCTCACGGCTCTGCAAAGGCTCAGGGTACCCCGGGGCAGAGCCCAGAGGGGCTCCGGCCCTGACCTGGCGCTCCCGGGCTGCACCCACTGCCATAACCCCCCTGCGCCCCAAGCCAGGGAGCCCCCCTCCAGCTTGCCCAGGGGGAGCGCCGGAGAGCACGCTCCCAAATCACGGCGGCTCCTCGGCGGGCGAGCCTTTCTGCTGCTGAATTCAGTATCTTTTTTATTTATTTATTTTCCTGCCCTTTTCTATTGAGGGGAAAGTACGTCCTAGTGTTGCCGCGTCCTTTCCAAAACGTGCCTTGCGTCTCGGGGAACACCGGTGCGCTGCGGTTGGCTTGTATGCCGAGAAGGGCTTCAGAGAGAGCCCGCGAGGCCAGGTGAAGAGATCACCCTCACCGCGTTTACCTGTGCTACGGGAGGCGGCTGTAGGGGTAGCACGGGCTCCTTTGTGCCTTCCTGGGCTCCCAAGTAATCAGTCGGTCACGGCAAGAAAGTTCTTGGAAAGTACCCGGTGAAAGTGTCTGCTGCCGTGCTCGGCATCGGGAAGGAGTTGGAAATGGGATGCAAGAAGGGAAGCACTGAAAGCTTCGTTACAGCCCGTCAGTGAGGTCCTCCAGCTGCAGTGCCATGCCCCATTTCCATTATTCCGTTTTGAAAAGGGGTAGGGAGAGAAAAAGGAGTTCCAGAGATGGATAGCGGGGATAATTGGTGGCCTGGGGGGAATCTACAGATGAAGAGATGTGAAAAGACAAGATTTGTGTAGTTTGGAGGCAAAGTGGAGTCTGAGAGGACACAATAACAGGATGTGGAAGGTAGCACGGGGGGCTATTTGACAAGATGAAAAGGCATCAGATTTAAAACCGAAATGGCAGGAGAGGGACGCGCACACCATGCAGACGGATTGTCTTACACACCACTGGCCTGCAGATTTCATGGCCGTGAGATGCCGGTGGTGCCAAAGGCTTAGCAAACATTAAGGTTTGCTGATACTAATGTGAATAACAAGAACATCTGGAGCTGCAGCCTTGTAAAATACAATTGACGCTCTCAGGACCTCGTGGATCAAAGCGTGGTCCCTGAGCCGTACACCCTGCCCGTGCCCGGGGTGGCTGGGGCGGCGGGAGCCTCCTGAGCAGGCTGACGGGGGTGACGGGCTGAAAACACCAAAAGCCAAAGGACGGGGGTGTCCGGGAGCCTTTTCGCCTCCAGCTCGGAGGTGCTGTTCGCGATCTTCTCTCCAGCCAGACCCGACCAGTCTTTGGTCAAGTGCCACCACCGACGGTGATCTTCCGCGCTGAGCCCGGGGCGTTTGGAATTCCTATGGATTTCCCGACAAAAGGCATCGTACGGGCTGGTGCAGAGACCTCGGCTGCCACGCGTTCTGCTTTAAGCGCCAGCTGGACAGAGACGGAGGGCCCCGAGCCTTGCTTCGTGCCCTTGCTCGCCGCCTTCCCCTGCTCCCCGGTAAAGAGGCGGGAGGTTTTGGGACCGACCCCGTGCCCGCGTTTCGGTGCTCGGTGGCTGCCCTCAGGGCCCCTGCGGGACAGCGGGGCTCACCCGGGAGGGGAAACGTCGGCAGCCGCGAGCGGCTCGGGCACTTGCTCAGGTTTCTAGCGTTCGCAGCCAGAACGGAAAGTTTCTGTGCGCTGCGTGCGATGGAGGGTGGGGGGAACCGGGGCTGGAGCCACCGGACCGCCGGCGCGGAGGCAAGCCCCTTCCCCGCGCTGCTGCCGGCGATGGGCGGCCCTCGCCGCACGTCCCCCGGCTGCGTCCTGGCCTGGCCGGGCTGGCGTGCGTGCATGGAAAGTCGGCTGGCTCCGCGCAGCCCCTTGGCGTGGGACCGTCCCCGGCAGGCGGGGCTGGCGGGGGCTTCTCCCTTGGGGCCG
>VZTV01069873.1:3714-16535 GCA_013400875.1 Anhinga rufa | reverse complement strand
AGCTATTAAAAAAAAAAAAAAAAAAAGGAGCTAAATTACTCTGTCTTTTGGCTGCCCCAAACTTGATATTTAAAGCGTTTGTAAAGCAGCTCAGTTGGGGCAGGAAAGGCTTTTTCCTTCTGGAAGGAATGACATCACCGAATACACTTAAACGATCAGGTCCCTGACCCAAAGAGAGCGAGAAACCCACAACAACTTTCGGCTGATGAGTGGAAACTTTTCTTTCTTTCTCTCTTTTTTTTTTTTTTTCCGTTTGCTTTCCCCCTCTGCGTGCTGGGTCTGCGCGCTCTGCTGCGGCTCAGCTTACGGCCCGTCCTTTCCAAAGCGAGCTGACGTCTCTCCGAGCGGGCTCCTGCGATCGGGGCGACCTGGGGTCTGCGAGGCGGGCGGGGGGGGGGTGCCTCGTCCGCCCCTGCCCCGCGCTTCACCCTGGCTCGGGGTCCTGCCGGCAGTCGAAGGGCTGCGCTCGCCTTCGTGGTGCCGCGTGGCAGGGCCGAGCGCCGCGGTGCTCTGCCGCTGCGGTGCGAGCTCACCGCTGCTCCGTAAGGCTGAAGTTGCCTTTTGGCGGTGCTGTCTGCATCCTGTTTTCCCTCCCGGGGCCCGGCCGCAGCGTCACGTTCCCTTTGCATGGGGCTGCCAGCTGCTCCGTTGGCAGCGCGGGCTCCCTGCCAGGCACCCACGGCGTCCTGGAGCAGGCAGCGGAGGCAGGAATCGGCCTGCCCACACATCCAGGTCGCACCAGGCTGAGTATTTCCCTGGCCCCAGATTAGGCAGCGGAGTCCCGCACCACCCCACCGGGTCTGGCAGTGTTCCCTGCCTCTCCCGCCCCGGGCAGCCTTGTCCCGGCGGGACTCGCACCATGGACCCCCCCTCCCTCCCGAACTCGGCATGACCCGGACCGTTCGTGCTGCGCTCTGGCTACCCGCAGTGCCCTGCACCAGCCGTGGCATCCAGAGAGCCAGCGAAAGGCGCGCCAGCCTCCTCGCTGCCTGTTCCTGCCAGGATGGCAAGTGCAGCGCGCTCCCCCCGCCTTCGCCTTCGAGCGACTGATCCCTCCGCTGACTCGGCTGGCAGAGCCTTCCCTCCGGGAAGCCAGGGATCCTGCTTATAGCTCAACCAACAGCCCGTCTCTCTCTGCAGGAGCAGCCTGTCTGGGCGCCTCGGAAGCGGGGCCCTCGCCAGGAGCGTGGGCATCTCCCTCTGGGCAGGGACCGGCACGGCAGCCCTGGCACCGGGGTGGCTGCTCTGCTGCCCCGAGCCCGGGGGCTGGCCTCGGCCTCCCTCCTCTTCAAGCGGAGGGGTCTGAGGACATGTGCATCTCCAGACCTGAATCGCTGGCCGCTGTTCCAATGTCCCACTTCATTAGGCTCGGCTCCGCTCCGGGTACTAGAGAACGTGCAGAGGAAGCAGGAGGCTCCTTGGCCAGTTCAGGGGACCGGGCTGGGTTGGTTTGTTAGTCCAGGGCTAACGCTCCAGCCCAAAGATTATTTTCCTCAAGCTGTAACGCGCCGAGCAGATGCTCGCTGCCAGTTTAAATGGACGGTGCTGATATTTGCTAACAGAGACACGCGTCTCCAGCGGGGAGGGCCCAGCAGATCGATTTTCCACTCCCGGCGACGGCGTCCAGTGCTTCTTGCCCCAGCGCCTGCGTTTGACCCTCCCTCTCCTGCCCATCGGGTCCTCGTGGTGCCTGCTGGCCGAGCGTGGCTTTGCCCTCCATCGGGGAGCGCGGGGTGGAAATCGGCACCCCTCCGGGCAGCACCTGCGGGGAGAGGGCTTGTGCGCGGGTCTCACCCAGAGCTGTGCTGGGCTCTGGCGTCGGTGGTGTCGGGGAGCTAGTTGGGAAGATTCCTGGGCTTGCTGTGGTGGCTGTTGATTCCTAAGAGAGTGCTCAGAAATGTGGGGTTTTACAAATATCCATATGAGGCTCTTTGCAAACTAGTATTTCACGGCCAGGCTTGGGGCTGACGCTGGCTCCCGAGGGAGCTTCGGAGTGGCCTGTGCCCGCTGGGATTCCTCTGAGCACACGTCAGCCGGGCGTATCTGAAAGCTTAGATCCGAGGCCAGAAAGGAGATGCTTTGGAGTCGGCGAGAGAGGAGAAGCGTCCAGTCAGGGCTGTTGGGAAGAGAGGCTCATGACTCAGGTGAAAAACAGCACGGGCACCCTTATTTTCCTGCTACGTGTATTGTCGAGCGTGGACGGGCAAGCCGGGGGCGAGCAGGGCACGGAAACAATTATTTGGACTTTGGAGAGCATAACTCTCTGAAGGCTTTTAATATATTTAAAAAAAAAAAAAAAAAAAAAGCCTGTTGAACTCCCAAGCCATAAACAAACTTGACAAAATAGCTAATAATTCCGTGCCAGCCAAAAAGCCCCAAAACAAACCAAAAACCCTTGCTACCCTGGCGATGATTTCTTCCTCGACGCTGCCTAACGATAGTACAGGGGCGCTGGTAGCACCGACCAAGATGAAAATTCGGCCTGGTTGGTTTCGGCGGGGTTCGGGCTCCAGCCGCGAAGCACAGACGGAGAGGCCGGAGGAGGGGAAGACGTGGAAGTCATCCCGCTGACCGCGGGACGATCCTTGGGGTTTGCGGCTGCGGCAGACCTGCGCGCAGCAAACACGCAGCGCCGCTTATTAAGCCGTGGCAAAGGGAGCTTTGCTGGATGCCTGGTGAATTAAAGTCCTCGTTCAAAGCCAGCCGGGTCAGTTTATAAATTCCTACGGGCCTCCTGGGGAGAAGGCAGGAGACCTGCACTCGGCAGGCAGAGGGTCTAGAGCAGAGCTTGCAGGTGAGGAGAGAGGGTCGCCTCGGGCTCGGGCGCTGCCCCGGGAGCCGGAGCGGTGAATTTGGCTGCCTTTGGTCCGCCCTTGGCTTCCTGGGGAGAGGGCAAGGTGGGGAAGGGCTTTCCCGTGCTAAGTCTGCACCTCCTTTCCGCGTCACCGAAAGGGTGCTAATGCTCCCCCGGCGTCTCGCCTCCTGTCAGGCTGTCTTTGGGGCCAGGTGTGCCTCACCTGGGGTCTCTGGGTGCTGTCACAGTCCCAGTAACGGGTGATCCAGGAAGAGCTCAGGGAGGATTTAGCTCTTTTGCCAATGAGGTTTGATTCGTGTCCTTGGGGCGAGAGTGCCGGCTCTGCCCGGCACGGGCTGCTGTGTGCCCGGCTCCGGGCAGGGATGCTCCGGCACCGCTCCGGCACCTCCAGCCTGGGGCGACGCAGCTGCTCCGAGTCCTGGGCTTGCAGACCTGCGTCCGGTTCCTCCTTCCTCTCGCTCACGGTTCTCACAAGCTGGCCTCGCTGATTTTTTTGCCTATTTTTTTTTTTTCATCTCTCCCTATCCAGTAGCACAACTTGTCCAAAAAACCACCGCTCAACTTAACTTCAATTCCTGGAAAAACTCTGGAACAAAATAATCAACCCCTTTGCAAACCTCTGGAAGATAGCAAGCGGGCTTGTAACTGCCAACGTAGACAAGTCTGTCAAAACAATCTCACTTCCTTCTGCAACAGGGGAGCGACGTCTGAGCGGGGCAGGGCGGTAGGTGTCGGTGACAGGAGCCTCGGGAGCCCGCTGGCATCGCCCCACGGCTCTTTCCGTGGCCGCCCGGCAGAGTTCGGGTGAAACTTTCTCACGCGGGCGCCCAGCTGGCAGCGACTCCTCGTGGGACGCCAGCGTCCAGGGGAGGGCGGCGGGATGCCTTCGCCGGCCCCGCGGGGGTCTGCCACCTGCACCTCGACCTTTCGCTCGTGGGAAGGCACGCTGGTCAACGGGTAAGGAGCGTGGTGGAGGACAGCAAGTGCCAGCCGCGCCGATGCACCGCGCCTCGAGGGCTGTGTTCAGTTCGGGGGCCCTCACGACAAGATCGGATGTTAGGAAAAACGTCTTCACTGCCAGAGCGGTCAGGTGTTGGAACGGGCTGCCCGGAGCGGCGGGGGAGTCACCGTCCCCGGGGGCTCAGACACCGTGCAGCCGCGGCCCTTGGGGACGTGGTTTGGGAGCCCTGGGGGTGTTGGGTTGGGGTTGGACTTACTGATCCCAGAGGTCTTCTCCAACCTCGATGACTCTGTGATTCTGAGACGGACCTTGAGGGGCTGGAGCGTGTCCAGAGAAGGGCAGCGGGGCTGGGGAAGGGTCTGGAGCACAAGTGTGGTGGGGGGCGGCTGAGGGAGCTGGGGGGGCTCAGCCTGGAGAAGAGGAGGCTGAGGGGAGCCCTCATCGCTCTCTGCAGCTGCCTGAGAGGAGGCTGTGGGGAGGGGGGTCGGTCTCTTCTCCCGGTAACCAGCGATGGGACGAGAGGGAACGGCCTCGAGCTGCGCCAGGGGAGGTTAGATGGGACATCGGGAGCAATTCCTTCGCGGGAAGGGCTGCCGAGCGCTGGGACGGGCTGCCCGGGGCAGCGGGGGAGCCCCCAGCCCCGGGGGGACCCACACAAAGCCGTGTGGACGTGGCGCTGAGGGACGGGGCTTAGTGCCGGGCTTGGCAGGGCTGGGCCAGCGGCGGGGCTCGAGGACCCGACGGGTCTTTTCCAGCCTAAACGCTTCAACGATTCTATAATACAAGATGTGCTGCTGCTGCCGCTGGGTAGGTGGGAGTCCTGCAGAGGAGAACATGGGCTGATCATGAGCGACGGCATCACGCCGTCGTGGGAAAGGCGAACGCTGAGCAAAGCCGCCTGAGCAGGGTCCTGCTGCGGCACCCACGCAGCCTCTCCTCTGCTCAGCACGGAGATGGTCTGGGCTGGAAAGGGCGTCCTGCTTCCATGCTGCTCCTTGGGAGAAGGGGGCCCTCATCGGAGAGCACGGAAGCAAGCACGGCCAAGTTCTCCCTTGGGTTTCGATCAGAGGTTTTTAGCCTCAAGGGGAGATGCTGAGAGCCCACACCTGGAGCGCTGTGTCCAGTGCTCAGCCCCCCAGCACGGGAGAGACAGGGACTGACTGGAGCAAGTACAGCACAGGGCCACCAAGATGCTGAAGCGTTTGGAGCATCTTCCGTACGAGGAGAGGCCGAGAGGGCTGGGGCTGTTCAGCCGGGAAACAAGGACGCGCACGGGGCATGTCCTCAATGTGGTAAATCCCTGATGGGAGGCGGTGAAGTCGAGGGAGCCCGGCTCTTCTCAGGAGTTCCCGTGGCCAGGGCAGGGGGCAAAGGGCATAAATTAAAACCATCAGAACATCAGGAAATATTGGTTGACCGCGAGGATGACCGAGCGCGGGTTGCCCGGCGAGGTGGTGCAGTCTCCGTTCTTGGGGATATTCAAAAGCCCGCGGTCCTGGGCAACCGGCTCCTGGTGACCCTCCTTGAGCAGGGGCTTGGACTGGATGACCCCCGAGGTGCCTTCGGCCCTAAACGTGCCGAACCCAGTCCAGTGAGCCTGTGAACAGGCTGGTTCCCCTGTCCTGAAGGTGGTTCAGGGTCGGGCAGGTCAGGGTGAAGGAGACGGGTCCCCTCGGCCGAAGCACACGCGTGCGCTCACGCGTTTGCTTGCGGGTTCTGGCGTGCTCGGCAGCGCTTTGGGACAGACGTTTGTCTGTCCGCTCCTCTCTGCTGCTGTTGCTGCTGCTGCGTTGGCTTTCATTTAGTCCCGATTTGCAGCATTTGGGTTTTGTTTTTCTCTCAAGCAGGGGATAAGGTTTTGGAGCTTGTCTGGGTGATTGCTGAAGGTGGGTTTGGGGGACTGCCTTCCCCCAGAGGGGCCGTTTTCTGGCCATGCCTATTTAATGGGGCAAAGGCAGCAGTGCTGGCTCTGCTGGAGGAGTGCTGTTGGGCTTCCAGGAGCAAGCCCCGGGTCTTTGGGAGCCCATGGGGGGCTCTTGGACACCGCTCTTCCACCCCCAGAAGAATTTTTAGAAGGACCTGCGGTTGGGCTGCGTGTTGGAGACGTGGGGGGGCTCAGCCGGCGTAACCCACGCCTGGGAACACGCGCGGCGTGCCAGGGCTCAGCATCCCTCCGGACGGTCACCGGGGCGAGGGAGGGGTCTCCTGCCTAGCAGAAGGGGCTCTGCCTGCTTTGGGAGGGTGCTGGCTCCGCGCGTGGGGTGTCAGCACCGCTTTGCAGAGGCAGGAGCTGTTTCGAGCAAAACCCAAGGCTCCGCAGCCCTTGGGGATGGATCTTCCCCAGTCAGAAACACGGGGCCCATCCCGGGGGGGCGAATGGCCAGACCCTGGGGCGGGGGGGTGGCAGTCCCCGCGCTGAGCCCGCTGCGCTCCGGCCCCGGCAGTAGCCGCGCTGCCGGGACCCCGGCGCGGTTGGAAGCGTCGGCCTGTGCCTGCGCTCGCCTCCGGGACGCGGCTGTAACTCTAGAGCACGCGGAGCCGCTGCCGAGCGCCTGTTTGTGTGTCCGGGAACCACGCGTCGCTTTGCTCTGGAGCCAAACGCCGTTAATGGCTTCTGCCGGCTACCGAACCGACAGCTGCCAGAGGACTTGGCCTCGGCCCCCCGCTCCCAGAGCGTGTCCCCACTTCCCTCTGCATCCCACCCCAGCTGCAAGGCTCGCTTGCAGCCTGCGCTCTGGCAGCGGGGCTCTTTCTCATGTTTCCTAAGCTCCGGAGTGATCCCTCTTTGTTTAGGAAAGCACCTCTCCCGATGGCCACCGTGTCTTGAAAATCGCTCACGGCCGAGGCTCCCCGGCGGGCCGGCCGCTGCCCTTCGCCCGGGCTGGGGGGCCCGGCTCCCCCCGTCCTGCCTGCCGGCTCTGGGGGAGCAAACTGACCCTGAACCCCCTTTTCCTCCGCCTGCCCCCGCACGGGCTCGTCCCGTCTCTTTCCTCTCCCAGCGTCAGGTTTTCCTACCACATCGGGTTTTCCCATTACGCGTTACTCAGGCGTGGTGGATGTGGGTGACAACCAGGCGCTTTATTTCGAAGGGGTGCGAGTCCATCTGCCTCCAGGAGGAGAGCGTCCCGCTCCTCCGAGGGGCTGCCACGAGGGTCCGGCCTCCTTCCGGAGCCAGGCTCGGATGGCAGGAGGGGGAGGAGATGCGCCGAGAGCTGGCTTGGGAGGAATGTTTCTTTAAGGGACTTGGGAGTCATTAAAACCTGTCTTGCTTTTTGCTTAATGGCCCAGGCTTGTGGATGGCAGCCCCAGCGCGGCGGAAGGGAGGCAGGGGTGGGTGGTGGGCTTCCAGCGTGCTTTGGGGAGCGGCAACCCCCGGCATCGCAGCCCCTGCCTGGAGCTCTCTATCTATCTATCTATCTATCTATCTATCTATCTATCTATCTATCTATCTATCTATCTATCTATCTCCCCGGGCTTCTCCTGGGCTTGGGCTTTGCCCTCAAAGAGAGACTTCAAACCACACAAGTCCCATCAGCTGGAGACCACCCTCTGGGCTGTCGTGGTGGGCATGACGTGACCTGGGTCTGCGTGCTGCGGCGGGGAAGGCTGGGCTGTCGCTGTGAGGATGGAGGAGAAGCCCTGGCCCCTTCCAGGAGGCTCCGGCGCTTCTGCCGCGGCTCGGGAGGCCGGCGGAGCGTGCGCCGAGAGCCAGCCGGGCGCACCGCGAGATCCCGTCCGCTCTGCTCGGGACACACAACGATTTACTTCTTCGTTTAAAGGAAATGGCGCCACGAAAGCCTCCCCTTCTGCGGTGGGAGCTGGGGTAGAGAGCGGGGCCGTGAGCGCAGACCCCGAGATTCCCTGGGCAGAGCTGTTGCCTTCTGAAGGTGGAGAGAGCAGCAGCATCGCACTTGCGCTCTCTGAAGTGCAAATATTTTATCTGTAAGCACTGGAAGGAGGGCTCTGGGCTACAGTAATGAGGCTGCACCTCCTCTTGCCTCTGCTAAGAGTTAGGTGGCCAGAGACTCCAGGAGAAACTCTCCTGTAGAGCGGTGACGCTTTTTCTGTGCCCTTTTTTCCAGAGGAGCTTGTTTTCTCCCGCTGTTCCCCGTTCCCACAGGTCACTCCAAGGATCTTCTGTCGTTTTACTGCCCTTGGTTTGCTCGGCCCTGCACCGTGCCCCCGGGAATGGCAGCGCGGCGACGTGCGGAGCTGCTGGGCGCGCGGCCCTGGTGCTGTCCCGCTGGAAGGTGGTGCTTGTGGCCGTCCGCAACAAGGCGATCCATCCTGGGGGTGAGGGCAGAGCCCCTCGTGCGCCTGCGGGCTGGTGAGGGCTGCAGGCGAGGACCAGGTCAGTGGTCTGGCCTCCGGGGACTGTGACCAGCCTCCGACGGGGGCCCAGATCAGGCGTGCCGGCGTTGGCCCCGTCCCGCCTCGATGCTCTCCGGTGTGTGACTAAACCTGTGATACAGCCAGGACAGCACGGGGAAAACCATCCCGTGGGGCAGGAGGGAGACGGAGCTGGGGAGGCTTCTGAGCAGGACAGCCCTGCGCTTTGTCAGAGCTCTTTCTCCTGGTGTGCGATGCGGAGAGGGGAGGTGGCGAGCCGACTACGCCTCCCCACCGCGGAGCATCACCTCTAGAGATGCGGAGGAGCCGCGGAGCATCACCTCTAGAGATGCGGAGGAGCCGCCCGTCCCGAGCCGGGCCTCGCCTGGGGCCGGTGCGGCAGCGATCGGTCAGTTGTACCACGCATCCCTGATCTTGGCCGGGCTGCGGTACCTCCCTCTGCTTTCTCTCCGCCACCCGGCAGGAAATCTCTCTTTAATAGGCTATTCAGGGGAACGGGGGCCGTGTTTTCCTAAGCAGGAGGAATGTTGACATGGAAGACTCTGCTCTTTCTTTCTGGCAGGTCCCTGGGAGCAGCGGTGCTGGATCGCGTGCTGCTCCTGCTGCGCCGGCTAATCCTTCCTTGGGATGCGGAGCAGGGCTTGGGCGAGGAGGGGGAGCTGGGGGGGATGCAGGTGCGTACCGAGCGCGTTGGAGGGGGCGGCCGGGCGAGAGGGGCTCCCTGCCGCCTCTGCCAGACCCACCGCCCGTCATTCTGCAGGGAGGGCTTGCACAGGGTTTCCTCTTACCCAGGTTTAGCTCTGCTCCCAGATGGTTGGGAGAGAGGGTCCCGGGAGGGGTTTGCTGGGCATGATTAAAAACAGCTGGAGGACGGAGCCCGCCTGTGTCTGGCTTCTCCCCTTCTCCGGGGGAAACTTGGCGTAAGGGACAGCAGGGGCATCTCTGAGCTCCCCAGGAGAGGGGGAAACCATCGCTCCCCAGTGCGAAGGGTGTGCTGAGGAAGCGGGGGCTGCACGTCCCCGGGACACGGCTCTCCGGCCGCCCCGGGCCCGCCGCCCCGTCCGTCCCGCTCTCCCATCCCCCTTGCCCTGCTTGGGAAGGCGCCGAGGCAGGGGGCCTGCGCTCTGCCTTTACATCTCGTAATCTTTAACGAGCTGGGCCTGCTCTGCACAGAAGCGAGATGTGGGCGGCTCCTTTATAAGGCAGCACTTAGCCACGGGGAGGGGGAATCTGTTCACAGGCCAGCACGCGGTTTTGGCGTCCCACCGAGGGACGAGGCAGCGCCTCCAGGGCTCCAGCACTTCTTCGGGTCCGCAGCCCTCGGCCTCTGGGTGCAGCGGGCGCCTCGTGCCCTCCGTTGGCGCTGGACGTGCTTGCGGGGCAGCTTGCGAGTCGGCTGAACCGCAGGTTCCCCCACAAAGCGACTGCTTGCCGTGGTTTCTCTTCCCCCAGCTCTGCTGGTGGATCTCCATGGCCTTCCCTGCCAGACAGCTGCTCCCCACTTGGAGCTGAGCCGCGCTGAGCTCCTCTTCGCTGCGCTGGGCGGTTGCCCACTGGGCCGGAGAAGACCATGGCTCCGGGCTGGCCGCTGAAGCAGGACCTCCCCAGACCTACCTGGCTCGCTCCTGAGCTCTGCCAGCAACGTGCCAGTAAACACCAGCCCGGGGCAGGGTGGGGAGTGGGGGGCTCTGGCTTCCGCTCGGCTGTGCGCTGTCAGCCCTCGTGGCAGCAGCCGCAGCAGGTCCTCCCAGTCCTTGGTCCGTAGCGGGGAGGGCAGAGTGCCCAGGAAGAGAGGGGGATGCCTGTGCCCCCCTCCGGGAACAGCTCCCAAGGTGTTGAGAATGGAAAAGTCCAACCACGGTCAGAGCAAAGAAGGGGGCTTGCCAAAATTAACAGTTGATTCGGGTTTGCGGGAGCAGGAGCCAAAACGCAAGGAATCTTGGATTCGAAGAGGGAAACTTTTTTCTGTGGGCAGTAAATCAGCACGGAAAGATTGGAGGTGGGGAGGGAGGGGGAGGCCGGCCCCCGCACGCTGCGGCAGCGGGCAGAGGTGCGAGCGTGGGCCGCGGTGGGTTCTGCAGCTGCCCTTTGCACGGCCTCCCAGGACGGCCGTGGGGGAGCGGCGGCGAGGTAGGTGGTGTGTTCGGGGACGAGGCAGGCTGATGAAACACCGCTTGCCACGGACAGGCTCCTCGCCGCCTCCCGCAACAGAGCTTATCTTCTGGCACGTGCCGTTGGTGTTGGAGAAAGGTCGAGCCGGGAAGCCCCAGGACTTCCCCACCGGCACATCCCGAAACGCTTCCGACCTGCCGGCTGCGGAGGGGTTCCTGGAGGGGTGGCAGGAGCCCGGACCCAGATCTGCACTGACCGGGGTGGTATTTCAGCTGGTTTATGGAGGTGCATAGCCCTTCCTCCTGTCAGATGTGAAGCAGTTTTCAGCTGTGCTGCCGGGCCCATGTGGTTGCAGCAACTCACAGGCTTCCATCCATTGTCGCGTGAGCCCACGTTTACTCTGAAACCTAGCGGTTGCCATCTAAATTGCTCGGGGTCCGAGCTCACCATTGTTGTGGGAGGAGAGGGGTCTCTCTGGGGTCCCATCCCCCGTCAGTGAACCCCAGAACGGCTGGGGCTGGCAGGGGCTGCTGGAGTGCGTCTGGCTCGGGCAGGGTCGCCTGGAGCAGGGACCGTGGCCAGGCAGGCTTGGAGTATCTCCAAGGATGGAGACTCTACCCCAGCCGGAGCTTGACCACCCTCACAGTAAAAAAGTGTCTTCTCATGTTCGGGTTGAATTTCACACGTGTTAATTTGTGCCCGCGGCCTCCTGCCCTGACAGTGGCACCGCTGAGGAGAGCCCGGCTCCATCCTCCTCCTCCTCCTCCTCCCGCACGTAGATGTGACCCCCCTGCCCCTTCCCAGCTCTGTGCAGGCGGAGGGCGGCTCCGTCCTGCCTCCCCGGCCTCTCCAGGTGCAGAGCGGGGTAAAACCCATTGGCAGGAAGGCCACCGACAGCTGGGTTTGCTAAAGAAAACACCTCTCCATAAATCAGGGAGGGCTGCGGCTGGGGGAGGGCACCGTGCACCTCTGCCTTCCCCCTCCCAGCCCACGAGCAGGGGAAGCCAGCGAGCGCTTTCCCCCTCATTAACTGCTCCAGGGTTCCTGTGTGCGGTGCGGGGAATCCCAGCCCACCTCCCTCCAGCCCACCTCCCTCCGTCGCCTCCGTGCTCTGGCTCCCGCAGCACCGGGCGATGCTGCCGCGGGGCCGTGTCGGAGCGGGAGGGAGCGGGGGCGATGTCCTGCTGCCCTCCCCACCGGTCTGCACCCCCTTCGGCTTCACCGTTCGTCCGTCCCGAGGAAGGCCGGGGTGCTCCAGCGCTGCTCCTCCCCAGCACGAGCGCCAGCAGCACCCTTGGGCCAGGGGCATGAGTCAAGGGGGGCTGCAGAGGCTGCTGCCCCCCCGCCCGCCCCGTCGCAGGCTGGGTCCTCAGCCTGCTCCCCTCCCTGCTGCCCAGCCAAGCCGCTGCTCGGCCCCTGCACCCGCAGGAGGGCTGGGGAGAGGGGACGGGGTGGCACTCGTGTCAGCGCTCCTCGCTGGGAGCAGAGCCGCTGCCCTGCGGGAAGGAGGGTCCCCGGCAGGGCTGCCGGCCGCTGCCCGGCTCCACAGCGTGGGCTTCGGCAGTGCCGCTGCTGCCCTGCCGGTGGCCTGTGCTAGGAGGAGCAGAGACCCAGGTCTGTCCATCTGTCCCGTCAAGAAGCGCTGGAAGTCTCTACGTCCTGCGTCTTAGCCCCCGTGCTCCGCTCTGGACTTCCTCCCTGGGTAGGAGACCCTCCCCGCTACCCCTGTAGCCGCAGGCTGACCCTCTGCAGCCCGGCGTGCCTCGTGCCGGCTGGGGCGGTCGCCGGGCTGGTGTGAACCCTGCTGTGCTGCGCCCTGCCTTGCAGTCCGGCTCAGCTTCTGGGCACCAGCCAGGACCTTCGCGACAAGCTGCGGCAGGAGCCTGAGCTCCCGGGCACGCGCTCCCTCCCCAGCCCTCGGAGGAGAGCCGCCCTCGCGTGCTTAGAGGGGAAACTGAGGCAGGTGGGGATGATGGATCGCGTGGGAGGTCTCGGCTGCTTCAGGTGGCCTCCAAGCCGCGGGGCCCTGCTCTGAGCTCTTTGTTCTGGGATGTCCCGTCTGAGCACTGGAAGTGACTGGGATTTGGCCGACGGAGCTGGGGACCCCGGCCTGCCTCTGCTCCCTCGCCCTCCTCCGTGGCTCCTGGCTGCTCCCGCAGCCCCTTCCCCATCCCGCTCACTCCAATTGGAGCTGACGTGCTCTATTTGTCAGAGATAAAAAATAGCGGAGGAGGAATGGAAAGACAGGAGGCACAGGAAAGCAGTTTGGTAGTTAGAGACAGAGGAACAGAATTAACGTGCAGTGGGGGATTTGGAGCGAACACTGCATGCATTGTAATCCGATAGGGGCAAGGGAAAAAAGAGAGACCGAGAGAGAGCGGCTGACCCCGAATCCCCGGGGGAGACGCGGGGAGAGCAGGAACGAGGAGAGAGTGAAGGATTCCAGAGGTGGACTGGCTTCCTCTTTCACCAGACAGACACAGGGGAGACGGGCAGGGAGCCAGCAGCGTACCTGCACTTCCCATCTGAGCCATTGACAGCTGGAGCTGCTTTGGGAGGGGGCCGGGGTGGTGGGGCGGCGTG
>VZTV01069868.1:431-13532 GCA_013400875.1 Anhinga rufa | reverse complement strand
TGGAAAAGACCTCTAGGAACATCGCCCAGTTTGCAGCCTTATTCCCTCCTTTTGCAGACGCAACATTTACCCTAGCTATGGTAATTTTCTTTTTTAAAACCTGGACTTTTCTACCAGAGGTCATTTGTGTATAGTGAGCTTTTCTTCTTTGCCTGCTGTGTTGAATTTGATCACTATTGGTGTTACTTGCATCTTTAAGTTACTCAAAACTCTTCAAGGATAACTGTCCAATCCATTACTTCAAGAGTGTAACAATATCAAATAAATAATTGATAGCAAGCTATTGATCAAAGGTGGAGATCAAATAATGAGGAACAATTGCACCAGATCTAGAGGAAGCAAGGCCTTTCTGTGCACTAGGTCAGTCAGTGCACAACACAATTTAGTCTGAAGAAATGCAGAGTATTAAATCTGGGAATAATAAATCAAAACAGGGAATAGTCTCTCCTGCTTATAGGAACACCTGTTAAAAGTAAACTCAAGTTAAACAAACAGCTCTCAGAGGAGCTGATTATTGCCTGTAATTTTCGATGGTGGTTTTTCCACTTTAAAAGAACACTTACCAGGTTGCAAGAATGTGTTAAAAATTTCGGTTGCAGTTTTAATACAAATGTTATCCTCCTGGTCAGTCTCTTCAGTTCCTGCAAGGGGTGAGGGTTATTAAACATATGAGAAAACCTGCCAAACCCTGAGGACTGGCCAGATACAATGGAGACTGTCTGGATTTTTTCTGAGATCACATGAGCACTTGGGTAGATCTTATTCAACACTGTCTGAAAAGAAAAATCTTTTCTGAAGAATGTATTCTTCAGAATCCATCCAGCTCACTGATGCCTCAGTGAGCTAATGCCTCCTTGAAACAGTATGAAATTTGATTAATATATGCAAAATACTCTGAAGTTATTAGAAGGAGGTGAAAAATATAAGAAGAATTCAAGCGTTTCAGGTGGTATTATGAGTACAAACAACTTTACACACATACCAAATATTAAAATTTCTTTCCAGTTCAGGCAATTTAGCATAGCATCTATTGACACATTTAGGGTGTGCTTTATTTTTGGCTTGTCTAGCAGAAATTTGGTCTTAAGTCTAAGGAGTTTCAAATTTGGGTAACCATAATTATCAAAAGTTCACGACCGCTACAATTGTCAGAAGTGCCAGAAGTTCACTTACCTCGCATACCTCAGTTTGCAGTGATTGACTTGCTATAGCTAAATGTTAATGTTTTACATTGTTGGGAGATTATGACTGCAGTGAGTGAGAAAAGTCTATAGCTCAAGATTTTAAGCCTGTGTAAAGTCACTGAAAAGCATGTGTCAGCGGTAGAGTTTGTAAAAATAACTGGAAATCCCTTTCCAATTCACAGAAATTCAATAGGGTGCCTGGTAATGTTATAGTTATACCCCAAAAAGGCCTATATTAAAAGATTCTTTTCTGGGTACTGGGGACTCTTGTAACTATGCTCATCTTTGATACACACCCGTAATGGGCATTCTGTAAATCTGTCTTAAATATTATAAGACACCGTTTTCCCCTTCATTTTATCAGAAGCTTCCTTTTTACCCCAACACAGAATCTGGTTATATCTTGGAATATGTGAACTGATAAGTTTCTGAATTAATAGTAATGCACTTTAAATACTTCAACTTTGTATTTTATCTTGCTCTTTTAATAGAATTGCCCTTCTCAGATGAGCTCCTTCATTGGCTTAACATTGCATCACAACATTCAGACACCCTACTTTTATCTTCATGAGGCTGTGTTTGTTATCTCTCACCTGCCTATATCTTTTATTTCCTGCTTGCATATTCTGCTCTGCATTCTTCCAGATAGACTAATCTCATTCCTTATACTCTTTTCTGCATCTTGAATTTGCTCTTTCTTTGTGCTGCCCCTTACTCTTACAACAGATGCTTCTGGTAACTCTTCCTAGATCTCAGTTCTTTCATTTAAAATGAAGCGCAGACATACTTCCCGCCTTGGGTTGCTTGCTGGTAATACCATCAAATCTGGAGTAGTTCAGCTGAAATCTTGTCTCTCTTAACAAACTCTTTGGGACATGAGACATGTCTTATCAAACAGCTCACAAAGCACAAACGTAGACTAAATTTCCTTTACCTCTCAATTCCCAGCAGAAGAAAAAATGAAATTAAAAGAATTCTAATTAAAACATAAATGTGTTTATATTTCTACTTTGGATAGTTATTTAACATGGTGAATTTTAGCATCTGCCTGTCTAACATAAGGTCTTATTTTGCCACACTTGCTGAATCTGGATATTGTAAGAAAAGCTAACGGGCTTCTCAGAATAAAATGTTTGATTTCCAGATGATCAGCCACTGGGTTCCTGCTGTGCATTTTCCTGTGTCAAAAGCATTTTTAGCTCACAATAAATAATCTTATTGCCCATTTACCAAAACCACTTACTCATTTTAAAATCTATCTTTAGAAGTCCTCACAGTTTTTCTGGGACTATTCCTGATACAGATTGTATATGCCACCAGAAAATGTTTTTGGATTCCCTTACCTGGAATGGCACTACATATGCCATATTGATCCCTTAAGCATTTTGCTATCATCCTTTCTACATACTTATATTTTCACAAACTTGCTCTTAGCTTCCTGCTAGGAGAAGTCGAGGGGCATTTTTTCAGTCAAAAAGGATGTAAAAGAAAAATACTGCTTGAAATTCTGCTCACTTAGGGACTTTATTTTCCCATATTTTTCACATTTAATAGAAAAACTAAAAAGGTAACTTTTTCAAAATTTCTTCCTTTTATGCTAAAAAAATATGAAACTGGAGAGAAAGAAGTTAAGATCAGTGTTTCTGTGGTTGGCTAGAAGTTTGTTTCACTGTCTTCAACTTTTGAAGAGAAACATGGAAAAGCCATAGGAATCTTTCATTTTGACTTTTAGCAACCTCATTCACCCCAAGGCCCTTTCCCCCTCCCAAAACAGTCTCAAAAGTTGTTCAGAAGCCACAATATTTTAAAACACTGATTGCTGCTGAAATTCTGCCTTGCATCCTCAGGTTGCTTACATTGTTAAAAGCAGGCTGCACGTGCATAAGCCATAGCCTTGATATTCACCATAGCACCGTTGCAGGGATTAAGTGGATTACTCTCCCATTTTAAATCCATTAATTATATTCATTACAGCCACTGCAATTTACATCTGTGCTCAATGTTAAGGACAAGCTTATGCAATTTTCTTAGCGAGGACCTGAATTTCTTCTGCTTTCTCACTTCAACACAATTTTACCTCCTTGTGTCTTTTTCTGCATTCTGCAGTGACAAATAATTACTTTTTTGTGCCCTGAATGCTTCAGCTGTTGGTGAACAAGTTTTAGCCTCACTGAAACTTTGCACAGCACTTTGGATCAACCCAGATGAGAGCAACTGTACTAATTTCACATGGCCACACCACAGCTGGCAGAGTCCACAGAGCACTCAGCAAATTCACCTCTGAGGCTGGACAGGCGGCTGAGCAAACACGGCAGAGTTATGTCCCTTCTGAAAGGTGAGTCAGAAGCATAACCATGGTGACAGCAGTAAGGTGTCTGTATATTCTTCCTTCTGCTGGGTTTTGAAAGAAAATTAAGATGATGTGAAAGCATAAATACAGTCTTGTGCTTTCCAAATAGACCAGAAACTTAGCTGGTGCAATGTTGTTGGAAAGGCTGCTAAAGCTGTAATAAGGTTTTGTATGACCAGGGCGCTGTGCATCGTGTTCTTCATCATTCAGAGCCAAAGAAAAATTTCTTATTTACATGTAGAGCATCTGTAGAAACACAGATCTGCATCTACTGACACTAAATTATGGCTTAGAAGTGTCCCATTACTTGCAACTTAAGTTGTGTTCAGTTTGCATTGCCTGAGTCATAAGCTTTTTGGAAATGTTTAAATTAAATTATTGATAATGAAATGGCTGTTTACTTTCAGATGTGTCTTGGCTGACCACAGTGTGACTGGGACAAATTAGTTACTGTTATTTCACTATACAGCCTTATTGGACCATGGGCTTGATTCAAGGGTCTTCGTAGAAGCACCTTCATGCAGAAGCAGGGTGAGCAAGGGAAGATGAAGACATGGGCAGGTCTGACCTGGCTCTTAGGATTCTGGCCTTGGAAAATAGTGGTGCTCAATTAAAAAAAAAGGACACAAAAGAAATGGAATTATGGGATAACACTTCCTTATTTCTGAGCCTTTATTTTTGTGGTAGTTTCTTTTTAAGATGTAGAACATTCTAAACATAATGTAATTTTATCTGCATTTTCTGTTTTCTCTTTAAAACTGTATTACAACACCTGTGAAGAAATAGCGTGCCACAGTATTTCAGTACATTTAAAGTGAAGACTTATTAGGAATGAACCAAGATGGGTAAAAGCAAAGGTAGAGGATTGAAAGACATATTTTATAATAAAGATGACTTATGTATCTTTAAATATTCCAGTTTCATCAGGAAACTACGTACAGGTATGACAGTGGCAACATTCAGGTTAATATGAGTATGTATATGTCTACTTCTGCGATCTCTAAGAACAGTTTCTGAAAAGGGAATAGCTACTTTCACCAGCTCCTGCCTTACTCTAATGTGAAAAGTAAGGAAAATATTGGTGAGTTAGTAGTTTTAGTTTTCTTTAAATAAAATTAACAGCATCTTAATGGTAACTGCATCCCATGAAATACGTTTTGATGTGCTAGGCACATGATTTTTTTTTTTTAATCTGCCTATGCAGCCTGCTTGAAACATTAAGAATTTCTGAATACTAGGGCTAATGTATCTATTATTTTCTCGGGAAAGAAATCGGGGCAATTACTGTGTTTTTGGGGACTGTATTTAGACCAAAGAGAGAAAGAATGAGAAAGGGAATTCTACCTGTCTGACCGTGGAAAGGTACAACACATAGAGAGTTCTCTGCTCCTGATTGCACCGGCAAACACATGCGCTGTGCTGGAGGTACACTTATATCCATGCGGACCTGAGGATAATTGCATAAACAGTGAACAGGTGGCCTCTTCTGAAATCCCATATGCTAATTGAAGAGGTTCCCTCCAAGCTCCTTGTCAATAAACATGCTCTGGCATTTCCTCTCACCTCTTTCCTTGGGGTGTCTCATACAAACTGCTCCACAGGAAGATTGCTGGGAAGGAAACTTAACAAGTGCAAAATCAACCTGCAGATTGTTTCAACTAATGCCAGTTTGAAGGATCCTCAAGTCATGAGTTGTCACAGAAGAGGCAGTTCTGGCTCTGCACCATATCTGATCTCTGAAGACCAAATGCTACAAAGGAAAGTGGGATGTATAGTATGGAGTCAGATGCAGACATACCTGGTGGTGTGGAGGAATCCTTTACTGCAAAGACTTTCCTGAGTAGAGCTTTTTGCTGCTCCATTTACACATCTAAAAATTGGCCTAAGTGTTGGAATCAAACCCAATATTTTGCTAATAGTTTTTCATTTTAAAATACATTTGTGAAAACATCCCATTAAGAACACCTAGCTAGGGAAGGGCTAGCAAGGTAGCAGGAATCCTTGCAGCACCAGATTTTTAAGCGGCACCCTCAGATTTTATTCCTGATCTCAACAGGTTGCCCGAGAGTGCGCACATTCAAGGATACATGTGACTAGCTGGGAGCTTTGCTATGATAACTCCAAAATGTCTGGGGTCCCATTGCTCTGCTACTTGCTGAATAGGGAGAGTAGAAGCCATCGTAGCTGATATCCCACTGGGAGCTGTGACACTGCGTGAGGGGGACTGTCCAGGAGTGCCAATGGCTTTGCAGGTTTCCCACCGCCAAGCCTGCCTGATGCCCTGGCACCTACCCACCACCACCAGATTTAAAGCACTGGCCTGGGGGACGGACCCAGCCCTTTCCCTTTCTGTGCCAGTTGGCGCGGAAGCAGTCGTCGCAGGGTGTGCTGCTGGGTGCTGGGCTGGGACACTCGGGGCTGCCTGGGCCCCTTCCCAGTTGCCAGCAAAATGTGTTTTTGAGTTCTTTCTTGAAAGCAATCAGCGCCCTTAGCAACTGGGTGCCTTAAAATGTGTTTATTACAGCTCCAGAGAAAACAGTAGTTTGCTTTTATATATGGACACCATAGTGACATAACAGTAAACTTACAGCAATTCTCTGTGTTACTGCCATTTACAGTGGTTGCCTCAGGAACTGCAAATAAAGTTACATGTTTTATTTGAGTGTTTGAAAAGGGTCACTGTCAAGTAACTTAGACCAAAAATTTAAGCTTTGGTAGGAAAGGAAAGAAAGTCTACAAAAGGCTCCATTAATAGGAGTATTTTCAAGATTTTAAACATACAAAGGTAAGTTAGAGCTATTTAAAAATATTTTTTGCTACTTTGCCCTGCAGCATTTGCAGCCCATCACCAAGGGTGTTGTGTTAGTCAGACTGCCAGCAAGGGAAGGAGATGGGAAGGAGAAGCAAAACTGATTATGCCTTTTGGTTTCCTTGATTGTCCAAAAATTTAAACAGCATTGCTCTACAAAAGTGAGTATGATTTGTTTAATGCTTTACTTTTTCAAAATGTGAATGTTATTAACTCAAAGGGAAAAGAAAATATCATGGAGCTTGGAGTTTAACCAAAACATTTTTCCCCCAGTTTTCACAAATATTTTGTATTTGCAACATTTTTTTCTCATTTGCATACTTCAATGATTTGATTAAAAGAGAGAAGGAAACCTATGACCTACACTGAAGAACACTTAATATTTCTGTAGCAAAGACACTGTCCCTCTGACTTTGGGATATACTCCTGATCAAATTCCACTTGGTTTGCTAGTCTAAATCCACAGCAAGTGTCCCAAGTAGCAAGTGTATGGACATTAATTTGATCTGAAAGCAGACCTTGACCAGCAGATTTTAGGGAAATTTTTAGCTGACAGACTCGTACTTTCATAGTCTCCTTTCAAGCTAATGAAGTTACATTAGGTCCAAAGACTGAAAAGGAGGTCTGAGTGAACAAGACCTTCACTAGTAACTCACATAAAGTACAAGTCTTAAATAAAAAAAATGAGATTTTGAAGTTCATCTATATTTCAGACTGGATACATTCTGCAGATAAAGATATATGTTTGAAAAATCCAGGCTGAAGGATGAATCACCTTGTAATCTTCATGTGCAGAGATGTATAATGTGTTTGTGAACACTGCACTGTGCTACACTGCTACATTAAAAAGAGCAATTATGGAACAACCGATTCATACCTTCCAAGAAAAAAATAAAACAACGCTTCTACTGTTGTCTTTTGCAGGCATGACTTTTCTAGTGGATCTTTTAATATAGGTCTAAATGAAGGAAAATCCATCCACTGCAGAGATGGTAGTTGCCTTTGTATCCTATATTATGAGTGTAAAGGTCCTAATGCTTTACAATATCCATAGCATATCATTAAATTGATTGTGAAAAGCTGAATAAGAGACTAACTGACCACCCACTTCTTCAAACCCCAAATTGCTGATTAAAAATTGTTAAGCATGTGAACCTAAGAAAAGCAAAGTTTAATGACCTTATCAGTGTAAACTGTCCCATAATTATCTGATTTTCTAGCCACACATTAGTCTCTTCTGCAAGGACTTGATACTTGGTTTTCCTTTCTGCTCTCCGAAGGAAAGATAGGAGTTTCAGACCACCCATTGAGCTCTCACTGTGACGTTTAAGGCTGTTTCCACATTTGATGATAAAACTCTAAGGTATGCATGTTCCCCTATGAGGACATGTGGCACTATTTTAGAAAATGCTTGCGTTACTTTGACCACTGAAATACATAGAGTTGAAAATAGGCCAGCATTCCAGTAATGCCTTTTTCCTTCATATCCACTATGGTTTTATCATGCAAAATTCAGACAAACTCTGGCAAGGAAATTAACTTCTTGATTTCTTTTGAATAGAGAAGGAATAGGGATTGCTTGGGAGGCAGTAGACATTCAGAGATGCAGAATTAGATCATCAGATATTGCACCTCCTTACCCAGCTGTAAATATTCTTCTCACAGAGTAAACATAGAACACAAGGAGAGTCAGTTATCGGGCAATTCCCAAGAGATCAAGGGAAAAATTAAAAATAACCACACACAAAATATAAAACCAAAAGATGATCAAATAATTATAGATGCTCCAATTGATGTGCTGGTTAGAATTCACTGAAACTTTTAGGAGATCTGCTTGAGTTTTGTTCACTTCAAGGCTTCTTATTATCTCCATGGGAAAAAGACAGAGATGAAGAAGGATGTTATAGAAAAGAGTCAAAAGCCTTAAGCTGTCCTTTCAACACTTGTATTATTTTTAATAGTTAATAAGGAAGAAGAGGGTTTTTAGAAGTATGTAAATGATTGTTTGTTCCCTTTAAAATAAAACTGGGTTTGAAGTTCTGCATTCATTGTATAAATTGTTTTTTCTATGCTTTTTCTGTTTTCCTGTGTTGCATTTTGTTGTGGAAGATGCATAGCCTTTTTCTGGTCTTGATTCTCCAGGTCCCAGAGTTAGTCCTCAGCTTCCTAGAGGTGAACACCACTAGTGTTTCACTAACTGCCAGTATCTCCACTGCAAGCAATGCCACGGTGTGCCAGTTCTGTACCTGTTTTGTTTCTACTCCTGTCTTTCTTGTGTGCTGATGTGGAGAGAGCATAATCTACATTGCACAAAACACAGTGTCAAGATTCAAGCTTGACTACCTCAACAAGTCTGACTCTGAGGAACTTTCTATGTCCTTTCCATATGTATATCCCTAAAAAGAGGGATCTTTAAGAGCACTATCACAGCCCCAGTCAAGCAGCTCTTGTGGTAGGTAGTGCATAAGAATTAAAAAAAAAAGATGCTGCTTAAAGCACTCATATTTAGTATATTTGTTAGGATGTGATTCAGAAAAACTGTAGGTTTTGAAATTAAGGTAGGAACTGAGCAGAACAGAAAAATCAAATAAGAAAAAAATGCAGACAGAAATTACAGCGTGTCAGATGATGAGCAGGAATGATTTCTGGAAACATGACACCCTTAATTCAAAGACAATAAGGTGGTGGCTTTCAGGATGTAGGTGGAGTGATAGGAAGGTGCTTGTGCTTGGAGTAGACTAAGAAAAGGGGGTCAAATCAAGCATTATGGGCATGGAGGAAGATGGAAGCAAATCACTGTGTGCTAGAAGATCAAACAGGATGGAGATAAACACTGTAGGATTTTACAAACATAGATAAGAAGTTTATTTTTGATACAGTAATGGGGAAAGAATTAATACAAGAATGCAAAGGAAGAGTGCAATCAGACCGCCAAGTCACGAATCTGATCCTACCAGCAGTGTTTTGAGTGGATGGAAGGAGGGTGCAGCAATATGACAATGTTTAAACCCCCCAAAAGATGAATTTGTATTACAAATGGAAACACAATAAATGTTTCTGCTTTCTGGGCAGACAGGAAAAAACTGAGTATTTGGTACAGAAACAGAAGTGGCAAGACAGGGAGGCATCCCACAGGCAAGACTGTGGAGGCATCTGGTTTTCTGGCTCTAGCAGCTTATTGGAAATGCTGACTGTAGCCTCCTCACAACCAAGAAGGAGTCCATTGCTCTCCATTGGGATCTTTCATTGGATTCACTGGCAGAGAACTAAATATTGGTTTGTAGAATAAGGAAAGTAATACAGACTGTTATGCTAAGCCAGTCCAACACAGGATCATTATTTCAATATAAATACATATGGTTTTTTACAGGAAACAGAAAAGGCTGACACCCTTTTAATGAATAAATCCAGCAAAATCAGGATGAATAATAATTCTGGTTAGTCTGCTTTTGGCTGCTCCTCAGTTCAGCAGAAACCAGGTCTATCACAAAAATATTTCATTGTGCAATACATTCTACTTGACTGCTTTTATCTGTTTATGTCACACACAGAGCAGTAATGAATGTTTAAAGGAAAATATGTGTTCCAGTAATACAGGTATATGAAAAAATATCAGCAGAATTCTCCCATAGTATGCTTTAGAAAAGAGGTGAGTATGATCTTTCAAACTGGTTGTTGGAACCATGTAAGTGCTGTAGTGTTAGCATATATAAGTATCCGCATCGCATGATTACACATATATAGAACATATACAGTGTGTAAGTGTGCTAAAAAAGTTGGGGGATTTTTCCAAGATTTTTAATCTATTGAGAATATTGGTTAATGGAAATAAAAACCTTCCTTGAAAAGGCATCATTTTTTATTAATCTTTTACTGTTCTTAAAAATGTGCATTCTTATGTGAAACTCCACTCAATTTCAATGAACTGTTTATTAAAAAATGGAAGGTGTTATACCAAAAGAAAGATTGTCACAACAGTCCCAAAGTTTTCAGGATGTATTCTGCTATAGATGGTCTCTGTAGAAAGTTAGAAATCTGAACCAATAAACCCAGATCTTATATGGTATATGGTCTGCAGAATGTGACCATGTTCACTTATGAATGCAGTTCATTTTACAGCCTGCAAGGAAAGGCAAGGAGACAGGAGAATTAACAAGCTGTGGCCTGATCCACGCATCAGAGTTGTGCTGTCAGATAGCCTGAGTGCACCTTTAGCCTTCTTCCCTATGCCAAATAGCTACTGACAACGCCACAGAATGAAGTCCCCTAAATTCACAAAGAAAAGGTTACTTGATAAATGCTTTGAAATTTATTTTAAACTGAGAAGCTACCAGATGTCCAGGTGTAAAGAAGAAAGAGAAAGCAAAGTATGGGACCCCATTCTATAAGGAAGTCTTTGAGAGACCAACTGAGAGAAAATTACCATGGGAGAAACTGAACATGAAATTCTTATTAGGTATATTTTATACCTGTATATTATTGATTGTGTGTATTTCTTTTCTAAAAGTGCAACTTATATAATAATCAACAGGCTTGCTTCATGAAGATAAAACATCTTTTTGCTTTATGTATGTCTCATGCTTACTTAGATGATGACAAGTGCAGGCACCTCATTTTTGTGGAAAGGAAAAATCTCTATAAATCAATACAGCAGACAAGTCGTGAGGAGCATCTGCAACCACTGAGCCAACCCAGGAGTAGGTGCATTTTATTCAAGCTCTGTGGGGACTGATGCAATGGTAGGAGTGAAGATTCTCCCAGGTAGACATAGTTCAGTGCTTCACTGGCAGGGAGCTGAGAAGGAACTCAGAACGTTTGGAAATATTCATAATACAGAAAGTTCCTGATACGTCATGATTTTGCATGAAAAAAGAAATAAAAAAAAATAATCAAAAAATCTCAAGTGGAAGTTGTAATGAAGGACAAGATCATCTTGCAAGAGAGATCACAATCTTACATCATTATTTCCCAGCGCGTAACTGCATGGAGAGTGTACTCCTCTGGGCTTACAGCTCTGCCACTGCCCAGCCTTGTTTTCTTTTGACATGACATGGTATCAGTGCTAAGACAAGGGAGAAAGGGGAAAAAATAAATTGTATTTCCCACTGTTAGAAGAAGAAAGAAAATAAAAATACAGGATGTATTGCCTCTGAGAATGTATAGAGTCCATTTATTTCAACAAACAGTCTCATAGGTGTCAGGACTGCAGTCAGCTCGCTGTTTGGAGGGGGAGGCAGTGGTCAACTCTGACATCTCAAATGAAGCAACAGGCAATTCATTGATTTGGATTACTGAACTAGACAGTTCAGGGATTGATTATTACAGCTGATGAACATTCTCAGGCCACAGGTTTGCAACTCTAACAAGCTCTGCACATGGGTAGATAGAGGTGACACTCAGGGATTTAAACACCATAGGTGGGGGTCCTACTTAGGCTCGTTGGGTGCCAAGCACAGTTCTCTTACTACTGTATGTTCAGGGTATTCCTAGTAAAGAGCTCTTGGCTCCTACAGCACTTCCTAGCTTCAGACCCCACTTTCAGTGTGTACTTATACTCCCCTGCTATGCGTTCTAAGAAAAGTTAAAAGAATAAATGGGAAGGCAAAATTAAAAGGAATGGACAAAACTACAAAACTAGAAAATCTGTGTAAAAACTGTCCATGTAATAATTTTGGCTGCGTTAATTTCCTATCCCAATGAGAAATACTAGTGTGTGTTTGGAGAAAACAATGATTTTTAGAATATGGGCAAAGAAACTCAAGGCCCTGGAAGCAAAGTGAGGGTATTGAATTATAAGCTGTTGAAGAAAGGAACCACCGCAGTAAACCCAGATTTCAGCAGATGGTCTTGGAATACAACATGAGCAATTAGCACTCTTCACTGCACTCGTACCACACCAGACAAGAAGAGAGAAAATATTCAGCTGGGAAACAGAACTGCAGTCAGACATCTTAGTAGAGGTAAATTGAAGCCTACTACTTTTGTTAACTGAGTAAGAGAAAACACCTCATTAAAGAACAAAGAAATATTAAGAAGTCCCCTTTGTTTACCCTCTACAAATGAAAGGTTGATTAAAGTTCATTTTAGTTAAATCTCCAGCAGTGTCCAAATACATAAATGAGAAATTTAACACAGGGAACAGTGCTTATGAGATAGAGGAATCAGAAAAGGCCCCCTATGAGCACCCCCCTAAAAAAACATGCTTTTTTTCGTCTTTCACCTTCTGGCATTTGGAAATGTTTGGGCAACAAACATTCTGCCTAAATGCCAGCCACTGAACAGAAAGGAACCCTTAGGAAGCTGATATGGGGAAGAAATTAAGGTAACTGATGACAGAAAAGCTAAAAGCCTTTTTTTTTTCTTTTTTTCTTTTTTTTTTTTCCCCAAGGCTTTGGTTCACATTCAGAATAACGGTACCAGAGACATAATTTTTCAAGATTATTTTTTTGTTTCAGGGTAAACTCTTCCAGCTGTCTGTGGTGATTGTCCAGGGGGATTAAAAATTATTTTCCACATGATAATGACTGGCCAACTTTCCACTGTTCTCAGTGCAAGGAAATGTCATTTAATTATTGCACACAAAATGGCTTCTGTTGTGGACCTCCCAGTGATGACACTGTTGATACCTCAAGTATTTTGTAAAGCCCTTCAGACTAATATCTTGATAGAGAAAAGATGCTGGGTACGAAATAAGGTTCTATTACATCCTGTACAGCCAAAATTCTCATGGTTATGAAGCAATAATTGCATTATTTTAC
>VZTV01069862.1:9422-42503 GCA_013400875.1 Anhinga rufa | reverse complement strand
TGCATGCCTGATGGGTGTTTTGTGCTTCCCCTCAGTGCTTAGATCATTTGGCTGATCCTTCTGCTGTTGTGAAGTGGTGCCAGTGAGGAGAGGTCTCTAAAGGCATTTTGCATTAGTGAAGTGCAGCGTACTAATGTGGTGTCTCTCTCCTCAGCCAACCTTGCGCTTTGCATTTTTGTTTTAAAATGCAAACCACATGTAACATTGCATGCGTGAATTGCTTTCCACTGCCCAGAGTTTCAGGTTTGTTCTTAGTTTGTTCTTGAACTTTTAATAATCGTGAAAATAAAGGGAGGGTCTGTTTGTATTGTTTATAGTAGGAAAGAACAGTGCAAGATTTCATCTGCTGTTCAAATCCCTTGTTATTTTTGGTATTTGACCTCTGCAGAGAAGATTGCCAAAACTACAGGTTGTTTTCATTTTTATTATGTGTTTCTATCCTCCTACTCATAAGTTACTCTTACGTTACTGATTAAATCTTTGAGGAAGTTCCATTTCTCCCACATTTTCCATGGTATTTTTCAGAGGGGTAATTTTATGTTTCTATATGTTGTTGAGGTAACATTCCCTTTTGGAAATGGGAACAATGCAATTTGGCAGCATCTTGTGTGCACTACTAAAAGGAGAAGGAAAATAACTTAGGAATTGCTGGTTCATTTTTTGAAACACTTTCTGGATGGAAGAGGAGTCATGAGCCTGTTGGCCTGAGTTGAGACGGCAACGTTTAGAAGAGCACACAAAGAGCACAGCAGTATGTACTGAGGCAATACTAAATGTTTCGCTTGTGCGGATAGGTGCTTACCTTCCATTTCTCTGTCACTGGAGAGGCCTGCTTTCGGCCTCCTGCTTCTGATCTTGCTGTGGTTGTTTCCACACTCGGCCGGTGAGACATACACAGCAAAGGCAGCTGAAAATCCTGTCCTGCCTCTTTGGCATCCCTTCCACTTCGTGCCTTCTATTCTAAAAACCAAGCTTTTTTCTTTTTTTAAAGGAGCCTTGTAGGATGCCCTGGAGGGCAAAATATTTTAGGTTACTTCAGAGTGCTGTGTTTATTCCAAGTTCCCAAGACATAATGAGTTTTGAGTGTCCTTCAAGAAGCTTATTGTTTCTGGTAGTTGTGATACCAGTGAGATGTGCAGAGGTTGCATATAACTGTGAAGTTAATTCATAGAAAAGATCACATGAATATAGTTCCAGAGGACTAGATACAGTAACACAGAAGTTTTCAGGGTTAATTTGTAAAAGGTGGCTTTACCTTGTGCAGGTGTGAATGCAGATGAGAGATGCAGCTGTTACATGGGGGGAATGGTGATCACTGAGGATAGGATTGGACTTGGGTTTCAAACACGAGTGACTAGCCATAGGCAGACACCTTCGGCCAGATACTCGTGTGTCATCCAGGTGGCGGTGTTTTCCTGGCACCTTAACATCGCCTGGATTTTGTCTGTGTTGAGACTGTAGATCCAGACCATGGGCCGCTGAGTTGGAGTACGTGAAGAACCTGAATTTAATTAACTCCTGCCTCACGTTCTGAGCAAAGCGGTATCTTGGGGAAAGAAGAGTTTTTGGCCAGTGCTCTGTGCGATTTCTTGTGAGACTGGGACAGTTGAAGAGTGAGCTGTCCGTGCCCTGCGGAGGCTTTGTGTCAGACGGTTTGTCACGTTAGCATGAGCACTTTTCCTCATTGATCATGGCAACTGGCAGTTAGCTATATCCAAAGTATGTCAGGTATGGCTTTCCCAAAGGATTCTTTGTGGCAGCAACAAAGCAGATACCTGTGTTGTTGAAGTTAAGGGGTGCTAAACTAAAAGCACTTCGCTTCTGTGGTGCAGAGCACCATGTGCTTTCTAGGTGGCTGCGGTCCAATGCTTAGTTATCTTCTATTGTGTTTGGAAGACCATTGTTTCCTATTTGTCTCATAAATTTAACACAGATCCTATTCCTGCCATTTAAATTTTCCCATCAAAATACAACAGTGACTTCCCCTTCTGAAGAGGAAGGGCTGGCAGCTACACCCTGAAGTTTGAGCATGAATTGTTTATATAACCTTCAATCACAATTTCATAATGGTCTGAAGACTTTCTTACTAGGGCACCCATTTTACTGAGGTTTTAGCAAAAACCTGGCTGCCATCAAGTGCAATTTTAAGGCTTCTTAGTTGTTGCAGTAGAAATAGAATTGAAAACTGTACCCTCCAGCTTCCTGATGATATAAATTGCACATCTATCTGGAAACATGAAGAGCATTTTCTGGTATTTCAGAATAGCTGTACCTATGTCATTCGGGGGTAAAAGCTTAAGAGCTATCTTGGGCTAATTTTATTTCCCAGAAAATATTATTAAATCCAAATGAACATGCTTTTGCAGACTCTGGCTTTTTACAACTTCTGGGTACTTGTAGAGTTCCCTCACCTTCCTCTCCCCAGCAGTAAAAGCTCTGACATCAGTGTTGTAGAAACTGCTCATTGAATAATATTCTCTGTCAAAGTCAGTAATATTTAAACAACTGCAGCTTGCTTTCCAAATGGATGACATTTGTCAGGAACATGTCTGTTTGAATTTACTTGGCCTTTTGAGTATAAAAAGTCTGAATATTTAGAGCCTGAAATTGAGGTCAGTCTGGAAAACTACATTTTTCTTACAAAAAGTTTACAGAGAGAACCCAAATTTTTTTGTAACCATAGCACTACAGGATAGCTGGTTTATGAACACTTCTCTCTCCACTTGCAAGTATGTGTTTTTGAAACGGCATTTAAATAGAAGCTTCCATTGTAATTCTTCAGTAAATTGGGTTAAGTAAAAGTTGTCCTTATTGTTAATATTAAAATATTTTTTCTTTAAATTATTAATTTGCATGCAAGTTTAATAGTTTTGTGTTTGAGCAGTGTAGCAAGCAGTGTTTGAGAACAGTCTGCTTTATGTAATAGTTCTAGTAAAAGCTTGTTCCATCTGAGGGCATACCCAGAAAAGTAAGCAGCAAGCTCTGTGGGCAGGGTTGTGTGCAGGCTAATGCCAGAAAACATGTTGAACTCTTCGGAGGGGAAAGGAGTTTCCACAGGATGTCTGCGTTTTATGGCAAAAATTACTTGTAGATGTACTCTGAAAGGTTGCTTTGATGTCGAAGATTAACCTGAAGACCTCATTGTCAGGATATTACTGAGGCAAATAGCTTAGTGAGATTATTTGTGACTTGGGAATTAAGCTTTTATGAGTGAGCCTACTTAAGCTGTTTTTTAAGAATTTGCTCGTTTGTCACATGGCGTCATGAATATTTGTATATACCAAATCAGAGGAGGGAAAGCAAAACCCTAAAACTACAAAAAGCACCAAGAAGAAAAAAAAAAAAGAAGAATGCAGTTTTGTCATAGCAACTTCTCCTTTGTTGCTAGTCTCGCATGGATCGTTAAAATAGTTACCCTAAAACAAGTAATACTTGCTCATTCCATCCCTAAAAATCCAGCCTGAAGAATTTGCAGAAAAATTTATGATAGGACAGCTGGGAAGGCATGAGAATATTTTCTTGCATTCTGGGCCTGCCTGATTTTTTTTTTTTACTCCATTTCTGTCTGGATTTTCTCAAAAAGCGCCCTTTCACGCATATGGTGACAAGGATTGGGTGCTGGCCTAGTCCTTAAGGAAATAAGGAGATTTTTGAGTACTGCTCTACCTGAAATGTCTGTTCCAGTGAGAAGTCACTGGAGTGTTGAGCCCCTAGAACCTGCTGTCATTCCCTCAATGTTTGTTTTTTTTAAACACAGAAGAGTAGTCTAATTGAACCTCTAATTTTAACATAGGGATGGTTATGCTTACTTGACATACCCCACCTACATCTTTCTTTTAAAAATGGTTGTAGTTAGTGAACTCGCTAAAACCATGTATTGTTTATGATGGCAAATATCTCTCTTTAAAAGTAAATGCTTGAGTATTTTTCTGACTCTAAATTGATGAAAGCCTTTACTGCAATTACAGAATTGAGTTTTCCTTTGTATTACAGAAAGGAGAAATTTTTTTTTGTAGTCACCATTTTTTAGACTTGGATCTATGTATGAGAGGATTGAGAGAATATTGTTTAATTTTGGTTTTGCTTGGTATAATTTGAATTTGTGTACATCACTGAAATAGTTCGGGTTTCTAGGAGGGTTCTGTAGTGCCAGAGAAGAATTGCCTCTGAAGGGAAGATTTTTCAGTTGCACTAAGAGCCAACATTCTATGGTTTTATAGGAGGCTCAAAAAACATTTCAGTTCTTAGGAGAATTGATGAAAAAGGCAAAGGTGCTTAATTCCAGTGAATTCCACTGATGTCACGTAGCCTTTTTGGATGGTCCATGGTATGCCGACAGGTGTTCATATGCGTCATTGGGCACCAAAACACTTGTAAAACTTATCTCATCTGGCCGTTTCAGGCTGTAGTTCTATGTAATTTTGGTCTTGTTCTCTGCCTATCCTTTGCGCGTCCCTCGGCAGAAAAGTTCACCTAAGGAGTCTCCCGCAGTTGTACTGATGCAAGTGTTTGTGGGCTGTGCCTCCTAGCAACTTTTTAGAACAAAAATTATTCCTCCTCAGGTGGTGGTGGTGACTTCATTTTCTTTCCACTTGTGGAGAACACCACTTTACTGTTTACTTTATAAAAATAATAAAGCAAATTTAGCTAAGTGACTTTCACAGGAGTCACAGACAGACTATTTAATCTTTTAAGGGGATTACATGATGTAGTGCTTACAGTCACAGGAGACTGAACTCCTTAACTCGGGGAGCCCTTTCCGGTTCTCTGTTTCTGTAAATGAAGTTGTAGTGGGTAGGACATCAGGAGAATTGAATTTTGACTTCATGCATCATTTCTGTGCAAGATGCTTTTTCATACATATTTTTAAAGCTACTATTAATTTAAAGCTAATATTACTTAAGAATGCTGTAATCAAGACTCACCTTAGATTTTATTTGTTACAGGTTTCTGACAACGTTAGGAACAGCATTTGAGATGACTGCAGTGGAGAAAATTGAAGAGCAGCTTGCTAGTCTGCGCATAGCAAAACGTTCTACGCTAAGTGAGAAACCTGCGTACTTACTGGATATAGACGTTTCCAAACCTGCTCAATCTGAAAGCAGTCGCTTTGTGGCGGTTTCATGTTCTAATAAGTCAATTAGGGTATATAACAGGGAGAGATTAAACTTCCTGCGAGAGTACAGTAGCCATCCTGGCATACTTAACGGAGTCAGATTTGCACACACGTGCGACAGCATAGTGTTTTCAGCATGCAGCGATGGTACAGTAAAATGCTGGGATATTCGTTTAGCAACTGAGAAAGCTGTGCAGATATTCAGGGGTTATCCTTCCAACGTTTTCATCAGTTTTGATATCAACTGCAATGATCTCATACTTTGCGCTGGAACAGAAG
This sequence comes from Anhinga rufa, assembly GCA_013400875.1. Classification (NCBI taxonomy): domain Eukaryota; kingdom Metazoa; phylum Chordata; class Aves; order Suliformes; family Anhingidae; genus Anhinga; species Anhinga rufa. The sequence continues at coordinate 37,108 of VZTV01069862.1, read as the reverse complement.
AAGTTGAAAAGGACACGTTCCTGGTGTTTTGGGATGCGAGAGGCATCACAGACTGCGCCGGCGCAGCTAAAGAACCCTTGGGAGTCTATTCTGAAAGTCACAATGATGATATCACTAAAATTTGTTTTCATCCTATCGAACCCAATTTGGTACTTTCTGGGTCAACTGATGGGCTGGTTAACGTGTTTGACATTAACAAGGATAACGAAGAGGATGCTTTGGTATCAACTTGCAATTCGGATTCATCAGTGAGTTTTATTGGCTGGTCCGGAAAAGACTATAAACAAGTCTACTGCGTGACCCACGATGAGGGATTCTGTTGGTGGGACATCGCTCAGATAGATACCGAAGAACCAATAACACTGTTGCACGTTCTGGATGTCAGAGACGCGGTCTGTGCTGAAAACGACAGCTTATGTTATCTGGTAGGCGGCTTGTACCACGAAAAGGCGGACAAACTCTTTCTTATTGGGGGAACATCCACAGGAAACATTCACCTGGTCGGCTGCAGCACTGATGGCCTGAGCCTGGTGGGTGCCCTCTGCGGAGGGCACTCTGCCACTGTTCGCTCCTTCTGCTGGGACCCGACAGATGAGTCTCTGTTGACGGGTGGAGAGGATGCTCAGCTGTTGCTATGGAAACCCGGAGCTGTGGAAAGGTCCCTTGCAAAGAAAGCGTCTCTGAAGATCGCCTCTTCTGTGCAGAAGAGGGTAAGAGTTCACAACAGCTCCCTCAAAAGCAGGAAAAAGTAAAATTCTGGAAGTGGGAATCTCTGCTGTGCAGAGTTTTCCTCCTGATTGATCTCTCAGGCAATACTTGTCTGCTTTATTTGGAGGTATTCTGCGGAGAGAACTGGTGCTTGGATTCTACCTGGGAACATATTTCGGTCATCAGAAGAATGCCTTTGTTTTGTTTTGCTTTGGTTTTTAAGTTGCTAATATTAATCAGCAAAGAGTAACTGTTTGCTCTTGAGTTCTTGAACAATAGATCTTAAATCATATCACATAAAAATGTTTCTGTGGTTGTTTAATGTCCCAGCCAACGTTTCTAATGTGTAATATAGGCTGGTGGCTTGCATAATTTGTTACCTTCGCACTGAAATGCCCTGGCATGTTTTAAAAGCTTTTGTATCTCCTGCTGTATTTTGCTTTCTTTACACAGAACTTAATGAAATTGCTCAATATATTAAAAGATTTTATGTCACATCTTAACGCCTGAAGGAATTACTTCTTGATGAAACAGAAAATAAGTACTGTTTTGCACTGTCATATCACTGGTTTATAACAAGCTCATAAAGAAGCAGTTGATGGAGCTGTATTTTTCATAGCAAAGGTATGAATGTCTTCAACCAAACAGGAACACGTGATTCCAAGCAGCTAATTTTTAAGTGTATGAGAACTGTTAAACTGGCGTTATTTAGGGTGTATTTCCTGCATGAAAATACCCAAGAATTTTGCAAGCAGCGTCACTCTGTCCTGGTAAGTGCATCTCAGGGGGGTGCACCTGGAAGACTGGGGAGATCTTTAGTGGGTTAAAGAAATCGATAGCTATAATTACACCAGTGGTGCTTAAAATCCCAAATCCTGCTTTTGAAATAAGCTAGTATCCCATGCTAAGTGGGGACGTTAAAAACCAAAAATGAACACTGCCTTCGAGACGGCAGTTGTGGAGTAACAGACCAATATGAGGAGACTTTAACAAAACCTTTCAGAGGTTAGTGTGCGTCCTTTAAGAAATGTTTCTGCAGAGTGGTTTTATGCTTAGACGTCTCCCATGGACAGCTTTGGTTTGGTATTCCATCGAATACCTACTAAGTGATGCAAAGATTGCCCAGTACTTCTGAAACGGGTCAGTCTTTATGCTTATTCTGCTGCACTGGTGGACTATAATCTGTGCAGCTGGCTCCGCACACGCAAGTACCCTCAGCCTTCTGAGGACCGTTGCAGTCAAGTGGTGGCTGGTCGTTACGCCGTAGTTAACGTGTGTGGGCTACAACTGAAACCAGCACAAGAGTATTTAAGAATTGCGATGTTATGGAATAGTTGGCAAAGGAATTAAGAGGGGTTGGGTTTATTTTTTTGCCTGAGGGTGGGTAGGTAATTCTTTCAAAACAGGTTTTCAATGTCAAGTTCAGAGGATTTGCCCGGCGTTCAGAAACGGTTTCCGAGGTACAGGAGGTACCTCTAGTGTAGGGTTACAGCTGTGCCGAAGGTGTCTTAATCATTTCTGGAAACCAATGCTGTTCAACCACAAGTGTCAAGTTTCCACATGATGGATTTTACAAACTGTTGGTGTCCTTCAGCCACGGCTATGCATCCCTAGTCCTTCTGGGTCTGCCTGTTGGTGATAATTCCGATGAATCACTTCTTTTGTTACTTTTGGTTATTTAAATGTACAGCTTCAATTTAAAAATCACATTTATCTCAACTTTTTTTCTTTGTGTGTTAAATTCAAGTTACACCCAACATCCTTATGTGGCGCTTTTCAAATTGCTTTGTGCTATTTTGAGACAACTTGGGCAGCGAGTGTCAGGGCTGTGACACACCTGGACCACGCACCCTTTCGGGATTCATTCTCCCAGGTCACCAGTTATTGCCTGCTTCTGTGGAACTGGCAGTTTTGTGACTGAGTGGACCAAAAGCTTCAGACCCCTCTGAATTCACCATAATGCCCTCACGGGCCTGACTTGGTTCAGCACCAGGAGTTGGGGATGGGGAACTAAAGGATGATTCTGAGACCTGTTTCATTGCGCGTACGAGATACAACTTGCTTTTTAGGTGTTTGTCTGCTCTTTTCCTGGTACCGTGACACGCTCGGTAGAGTGAGGTTGTTGGGTCTGCCTAATGCTTGATTTCTTGAAGACGGTTTTGTGTGCTACACACAGAACCGCACAGTGAGGGAGCTTTTGGTTGCCTCCGCTTGCTTTCAAATGTCTGTTGAGCGAGATTCTGATGTGTTCTGCCAACTGTCTCTGAATTCAGCAGAGATGGGAGTTCTGGTACTGAAGCGTTTGGAGTATGCAACCTGTGTCTGTTATCTTGTTTCTGCATTAGATTGATACATAACGAATCGATATCCATCCCAGTTAAAGCCGTGCTTTTCCTTGAAAAGCAGATTTCTCCCTTTTATGTATGTAACTTAAATAGCAATGGAAGGGGGAAAATGTATATATGTATCTTAAAATTCTGTAAAAGCACAGCAGCTGTCAGGGGATTCAGGCTTGTGTTGCCTCGGAAAATACTTGATATTTTTTTTTTGTCTTGACTTAATTTCAGGTTAATATCCATAAAATAAACATAGATGAAAACCACATGTTAACGAGTAATTAGCATTGCTTGCTTTTGTAAACTGCAAGCACTGTTTTGTAGACCACAGAGCACAGGCACAATACGTATGTAATCATAAAAACAATAATAATAGACTTGAAATTAGGCAGGTTAACTTGTCTGGCTGTGTTTAATCTCTTAGGTTAGTTTTGATGTCTGTAAACTTCAGCATTGTTAAGAAACATATTTGACCTTTATAAAACTTAAGTAATTGAAACTGTGTGCAAGTAGCAGGCACTCAGAAATCGTCACCATGTGAATTGTTTAACCCCAGAGGAAGCGGTAATTCTGGGAGCAGTATCAGATTTTTTCCAGTAAATGAAAAGCAAAAATCCAGATAGGCTACCTAAGTGCAGAAAACAGCGTCCCTCTTTAGTCGGAGATGATGGGAAACCTGTTGTACGATATTCCTGAGCAGCAGGAGATTATCCTGCTGTGAACACATGAAAATAAACTCACTTGCATTTGGCACGCTCCTAAATTTCCTCTTTGTTTCTTTTTCTTTTCTCTGTAAGTAAAATCCAACACTCGCACGCTCGCATCGCCGTCGTGTTTAAGGTGTGCCCCCACTGAATACGAGCGTGCTGCCTTTTCTTGAAGCGGTGTTTTGCCGTTTCATTTTGTTCAAGTAACAGACGTGTCGGTGACGCCCCACCGTCGGTGGGTAATTTCAGCAATTATTTCAGCGGAGTGTAGGATTTTACCGACGCATTAAAATCTTAATTAACGAAGATGCTGATGCCGTAAAACATTTTAAAGACATAAAGTACAAGCTTTACACTGTGGTTTTGAATGACGGCGCTCTCTTGGCTAGCGATCTTATGTAGCTCTGTAGGTCATACTATTATAAGAAGCAATATATTTTGTCATGTGAAGTGCTGACTCGGAAATAGGCTTGTAACGGTGTTGGGAGCTGGGCACCTGCACGCTCCTGAGCCACACCGCGTGCCTCGCGGTTAGGTGCCCTGTCTGTCGGGCTGGAGCCCAGCCCAAGTGTTGCGGGGGTTCGGTAGGGATGCAGTTAATTCCAGCGTCACTGTTTTCCGCAAAGCTTTTGTGCTCCCGAAAGACTTGGCGCTTTTGGCCCACCTTGAAGCTCATCTGCATTTGCCACAGTTAATTTGGAATTCCTTCTCTCCATCCCTTCAAAATGGCCTCTGTTATTTGGCTTCTTTGGTCTTTTTTCAGGGGTAGTGGTGAGTTGTGCCTTGATGCCTGCTTTTCGGGGGGGGACGAGTCCTGTCCCGTTCCCCCATGCGCTCTCCTGTCCTGTGTGTGGGCCCTGGACTCTGCGCTGCTCACTACACCAAACGGGGAGCGGGAAGCGGAGAGGGAGGAAAAAAGGGAGGTTGGCGCCTGCCAACCCTCTGACGGGGTGTCTGTCCAGGAAAGCTCCTCGGCTAAGGAGTCGGACCCTCTACCTTTGAAATAAGTGTAATGGTTTGTTCTTGAGCTTGCTGGAAGCAGGATAGGACCGTAAATAAATTATGCAAGACATAAACACCCTTCAAGCATAAAAGCCAGTTCCTGTGTGTCTGCAAGAGGAACAATTTGGCAGCGAAGCACACAAGAGAGGCGGAAGGTGTTTGCTCACAGGGCTGGATATTCTTAACTTCTGCGGGCAGTGAGGAGAGCCACCGGTCAGGCCAGTACTGCTGCCTCTGCCCGGCGGGAACCAGTGGGTTTGGGGACTTCACGTGTCATGGAAAAAAGGAAGGCAAAAGTGAGTGTGGAGATGCCAGCTGAAGGCAGCAATTCAGTCTGTGAGCTTACAGCGAGCTGTGAGGTGATGATACAGCGCTCCGCTCCTTGGTTCCTTGTCAGAATTATTTGCAGATACCAAAGATCCTTACAACTGGTCATTAGGCTAACTTCTTGTTTTCTGTCTCCTTTTTCTGTACCAGTTTGTAAACTGGCATGGGTACATTGGCTAATGGGAGCAGAGTGGGGTTAACTTCAGCTGCTGCTGCTGCCTGCTTGGCCTCAGCTCGCTGCTCGATGTTCCGTCCTACTCGGATTTCAACACACGTGCTTCTTCAAGTCTTGTGTCCTCATGCCTTTAGATACTTTGAAATCTGTATTTTGAAAGTACATCTACTTTCCTGGAAACCAAATGATGGAAAATACTCTTATATATACTCCTGCTGCAATCTTGGCACCAATATTTTTATAGGAATATATTACATTTTCAATTCAATATTCATTTTGGTCTTATTCTCTCATGCTCTGAATAATGATTTGATGCTGCTAAAATCCCATAAAGGTGGTTCTTGAGCAGCTTGTCGCCACAGGAACTCGGAACTGGCAGTGAGAAACTCTGGGAGGCGTTCAAGAGTTGTCGGTGCTGATTTCAAATGATCATTGGGGGAAGTGTAATAAAAGTGGGGAAAAAAAAGAAGGTCCAGGGAACTCCCAATCCACAGGAGAGCACCAGAGGACTGTTGCACCCAGGTAGTACGCTTGATACTACTAATACTGGCAAGTATATTAGGCTAAAGCTGAAGCAAAATACAGACCCACAAGTCACTTTTCTGGATGTTTTTAATACAGGAATATTAATTACTAATGGAGTTGAGTACCTGTGAGCCCTGTGGATGCCAACACTTGCTACTTCAGATCCAGATTAAAAAATGCTGAGTACGCACATAGCAGGTAAGAGAGCTGCAAGCGACTCACTTAACTCTTGCTGGCACTTCGGGAGGGTGCTGGAGAGCAATGCCTACAAATCAAGCACAGTGGTTCCGATTTCTTCCTTTGATTTCAGTACTGCGGCTATATGAAGAACGAAGGCAGAAGGGTAAACCAAAAAGGTGTTTGTAATGCTACCTTCACCTGTAATTATTCCTGCCCAAAATCATTCTGTGCTGGTGGATGTAAAGTTTGTATTCAGAGTTTCATGTCTCTGGTCTTGGAGAAAAATGATTTCTTTCTTTATGTGCTTTTGGTTTTGCTTATCATCAGAAGTGAGGGAGGAGAAGTACGGACCCTGGAGAGGCAATTCTGCTTCTATTGATGCTCTGTCAGCAACTGCCCAGTGCATGGGTCTCTGAAATATGTTCCTGTGTTTGAATCTGGTAACGATTTAAGATGTTTCTTGGGTATCTCTCAGCACCGCAAAGCCGGCTGTACTCACCAGAGTACTGCAAAGGATAGGAGTTGATACGTGAGCTCATCATTGGGTCGTGAAAGAAATGGAGGCTGACACACTTTGATGACGGAAACTCTTATTTATTCATGGAGACCTTGAATGTTGCTCTAAAACTCTTTTACTTGGACACCTGGAGAATGCATAGCACAAAGTTTTCTAACAGGAATTTGGGGATCGTTTGAAGAAGGAAGCCTCAAGGCATCACTATAACAATGCTCTTAGTGAATTCTCTCAATTTAGGACTTGAAAAATGAGGGATTAGGAGAAATAGGGGGGATGCTCCTTGCTGAGGTGCAGAATTCTTTCGAAAGGTTGTGTAGCTGTGGACTTGCAGTAGGCACACGTAGAAATAGACTTGCATTTGCTATGCTACACTTAAAAAAACATATACTTAGTATATTTGAACATGTACATTTAACACTGATGCTACCAAATGAGCATCCAATGATGCCAAGCAGTTCTATGTTTCAACGTGAGCTCTTTCTGACAAAACTAAGCGGGGAACAATGACGCTTGTCCTTATGCCAGCACGGCAGGGGCAATGCTCATAAGGACACCAGCGTCTTGGATCAACTAGGGTGGACTTGGTGTGTCACACCCCAAAAATCAAAGTCCAGCCGGGGCCAGTACTACACAACTTGACGTGTATTAGAAAGAAATGAGCGTTGTATAAAACGATCTTGTTTTGCTAAATGAAGTCGCATAGTGATGTGTGGGTCAGAGGGAATACCTCTAGATAGCAAACCATTAACAAGGTAGTCATAAAGATTTTGGGTAGTCTTCTATAGGTGTATGGTATGAGAGCGGCCAGAAGATCAAATGGCTGTTGGAGTTCATTCTTACACTTGGGTTCAATTTATTGAGTCCTAGCCGTTGCACGCAGTAGAAAGTATGAAGGCAATTAGGGAACGTAATAGGAGCACACAGGGGCTCCACCGCAGGCCAAGGAATGAACGGTGGCATTTTGTTACAACATCTTGGTTAAAATAAGCCCAAATCCTTGTTTATTTTTATTACTGTTATTATTTTAACATTTCTGTTGTGGTTTATTGCCAGGATGCCTAGACAGTGAGTGAACTGTAACTCTCGGCTGTTAGGAGCCAGCTCAGTGGCATGTGCGGCGAGTGAGAGCTTTATGCGTCCTCTGCCCTTTATGCATTCACCTGCCATCCAGGACACTCGTGTGTCCCAGTTCTCACCTTTCTTTTGTTCCAGATGTTCTAACCCTGCATGTTTGTTGTATTTCATTTAAGAATTTGCTCCCATTTATTTTCTAAATTGTTAGAATGCCCCAAGACTGCATTAATATGAGACATAACTGAAGTATTTGTGGTTTCGTACAGGGATGTGTAATGTATTAGACGCATTTGCCGATTGCTAGATTTATTAACACGGTAAAGTTAGCACACGGAGAATTACCTAGTTATGCATTAATATGGCAGTTTTAACTGTCCTGTCAATACTCCTTAAATACACCAACAAAAAGCCCTGAGACTTGATTATAGTTGACAATTTCTGTCCGTGTGGGTGTTTTTAGAGAGTTTGGTTTATTAAACAATTCCGGAAAGCTCCATAGCATCTTGTAAATGAAAAGCCAGTGTTTTCCAGATGGCTCTATAAATAAATTTGGTAGATACAGAAATAAGTGAAGGTATTTCAAGAGCTCCAGGCGTGTTTTTGCACATAATGCTATGGTGAGCTAACAGAGGAAATGAACTTCCTTTTGTTTGCAAAATATAAAAACCCTGAAGTTCTTAACGCTTTTTCCACACTGCTGGGCGAGTTAAGCTACTACGCAGGTTTTTCTTGTCAATCACAGGTTTCCATGTGTACCGTGTGCATGAACCCTCCTACAAAACCTCAGAGAAGCCACAGTTAGCTCTAGACAGCTCACACGGATGCAAACCAGAGCGTTCGGCTGGGTCGGGATCCAAGGTATAGGAGAATGAAACGTAGCTGGCCTGTGGCAGAAGATACAAAGAGCAGTTACTGCTGTGTTGGTGTCATCGTTCCATTCCTTTCCCTATTTTTTTTTTAATAAGTTGGTTTAATTTAACCATGCAGCCCGGGGTCATCTTGCTACAAAAGAGTTACTGAAGTTCTCTCTAAGAACCCCCTGTATTCGTTCCCTGCCTTGCTCTTCTTCTTCTCAAACTATTTCTGTTCTTCAGGCAAAGGTGAACTTGACAGTTACCAGGATGATTTCCAACCGTCCGGCTCGCCAGCACAGGGACAGCACCAAAGAAACAGGAAACGTGTTGTTTTAAAATAAATGTTTTTAATCCCCAAACTGCAGGAATGTTACTGCGTGAGTGCTCTAAAAGCACTGTTTTCCTTGCTGGTCTCCGTGCAGCAGATCGAAAAAGGAGTGGAAAGTTCGGAGTGTTGCACCCGCCTGCCTCGTTACCTGCCCGAGCGCGCAGAGGGACCCCGTGCGTACGCACAGCTGCTGGAGCGGTGGGCTGCGAGGCACTGCCTGCGACCGGACGCGCGGGGGAGCGTGGATCGCTCGGGAATGTGATCAGCTGTCAGAGCGGTTTTAATATGGTTGATAGTAAAGCAACTGTAAGTGGAATAGTCTAAATGTATGCTTGAACGGAATGATAAACTATTGCTGATCTTCTGGAAGAAAATGGTGCTCTGTCATTCAAAGATTATTTTTCCCAGATTTTAGACAGGATCTGAGCTTTTTTTTCCTACTATCTCCAGTATAACTAAAATAAACCAACTTATTGTTAAAGGTATGTTAGATAGTTATTCTTGAGGAGCAAAATTAAAACTTCTAAACTTCAGAACCCAAGCAGAATTTAGGTTTCTGAAAGTGCAGCTTTTTTAGATATCCATTCTGTTCCATCAAGATGGTTTCATTATTATACATTTCATGAGCAGAATAGTCTTGAAAACCATTATGTATATTACGTCAGCTTTCAGAAGCAGGTACAAGCCAGCATCTATCCTTAGCTTCCCGAAGAAACTCTTCTCTGAGTGCCGCTAACTTACTTCGAACCTGCGTTCCTGCCTGCTCATGTTGTTCGTTGTGGCTGGAGGCACCAGGAGAGGCCGAGGTTCCCTGTACAGATAAACAGCTCCGTACATGCTGTACGGATAAACAGTGAATTGTCCTGCCAGAGAGCTTATTGTTTAAGTGTGTCAAACAGAGTGGATGTTGTATTTTTCATTTTACAGATGGGGAAAGTGAGGCAAAAAGCTCCCCAGTTGCATATGAGAAATCTGTGCCAGAACTGGATCGGAGCCGAGGGCTCCTGCTTCTCTCCCGGTCCTCTGCACCATGAGGCTGCTGCTGCTTTGGCCTCTTCTGGAGTTTATGTTACCAGCAGAGGTAATGTATTTTGTTAATTTAAAGCTTTGAAGCCTTTGTTTGAGGTCTAGAACCCCAGAGGACAGAGCAACAAGGAGCACGCAGCCGATGGTACCCGAGGGAATAAACCGCTCATGAACAGAAAAGGAAGGGTAAAGAGATGAGAACACCAGCCAGCCAAGTCACAGCTGTAAAACCAGAAAACCTAAACTCTTCCCCAGCTGCTTACCGATTTTTGTCAAGCTTTTGCGGACACTGGTGGCAGGGAGGGGAATGTGCGCAAGGTTTTAAAGAATTCCTGAAGGAGAACAAAGTCATGGTTTTGTGGTTGCTTTGCGTGAGCCCCTGGGGAGGGCGAGGGGCGGCAGCAGGGGGGAAAGCAGGAAAATGTTCATTTGAAAGTCAGACAAAAAGGTGACTCCCACTAGATGCGTATCATCAGTGAGGCAGGAGTAAGACAGGTGTAACTTGTGTGGCCTGTCATGTGCTCCATCAAGGCTAAATTGCCAACCAAAGGGCTTCTGTAGGGCTGGCAAGGGGATGCTGGGGCCCCAGAGTCCGATTTTCCTAAAGCAGAAAGACTCGGAGAGATTGCATGGCTCCAAGGTGTGCCGGAGATGTAGCAATGCCTCTGCCGGGGGTGAGACCGCAGTGCCGTGCTGCAGGCGACTGATGGGTAACGACGAGCCTTCAAAGGACCCGGTGGGGAACCGCTTGGAGAGAGAGGAGGAAAAGTCAAGGTAATTGTGAACCAGACGTGCAAGAGGAGCAGCAGCATGGCAGCAGCCAGTGTGAAAGGCAGCAGGACGGAGGAGGAGGAAGCACTGCTCTTCGGGAATCGGCTAAGATGTCACCCATGGTATTTTATGATGATGCCCTGCAATGTGATCTCTGTTTACATTTTAATAGATCCATTTAGCAAACGCAGCAGTAGGATTCCTGCCAGCTCTGTTCAACCAACTTTGTTTTCCTTGCTAATGAGCGCTAGTGGAAGGCAAGCACAGACAGGCTTGTGCCAGTCCAACAGGCAGCCATGCCTGGGAACCGGGGGAAGTGGGGCTGAAGTTCGGGTTTAGCTCAACTTCTCTCCCCGAGTAAGGATTTTTGCCAAGCTCTGCCCTCAGACCTCTTTACCCTTTGCACCTGTATGCACGTGTCATGTTACTGGAGCACAAACTGTCCCAGTAAAGCACGGCGGAGCTCGGTCCTGCTCTGTCTCCCGCTGCCCAGCTGCACACCTCCAAGGCCATGTCGCAAACGTTACGTGTTGCCCATTTTGCACAGCCCAGTGACTTACATTTGGGGAACCCCAAAGTGGGATCCGCTTGATGTAAACTCAGGGCAGCTTGGCAGACATGGCAGCGCCTCTGTGACTGCTCCGCAGCTTCGGCAGGTTGCAAAACAGTACCAATTGCAGAGCGTGGCTCGGCAGCGAGTGGTTCAGGTTGAGAGGCAGAAGCTGTTCAGAGAGAGTCTTGAGTGTCAGTAGAGAGAAAAGCCCGGGCTGTGATCCGAAGTAGATGTGAGATAAAGTTGAATGGAGACTCTTTACCACGGGTGAAGCTAAAGCAATCTTGTTGGGTTTTTATTTGTGTGCTTTTGGCCTTAAAGAGCCGGAGGGGAGAGCATTAACAGCGCGTCCGGGGCATGGACCTGTCAAGCAGATGGCATGAACTGAGACCACAGGGCACGCAGAGGCTGTCGCCCTCTGAGCTCTGTTGTAGTGACTTGATTTGATTGCTGCGTTCCTGCGTGGATTTTATAAAGTGGTAGCCCTTAATGCCATGCACGCTTGGGACAACAGTGTGAGGTGTGTGCAGGAGCCAAGGCTGTGCTTGGTTGCCATTTTAAGTTACATAAGAAGAGGTGATAAAATAAGTTTCTTTCATTTCCCTCAAGTTTGCTAAACCCCGGGAGCTCTCCCGCGGGCCTGTTTGGTTACTAATGGTTCAGTATCGTATTTAATGCACTAAAGGCACTGACAATCCCTTTAAAATAATTCTTCTTAGAAACTAGGGCACGTCTTAAATGGCTGTGATCATTCACGGCCTCTATCACAGGAAGGTTGAAGATGTTTTTTAGTACACCTTTAGGCTTTCCTCAAGAACTGGAAAACTTTGAAATGTATGAAACAAACCCTAAAACCTTCTGAAAAATCTTAACTTGGAAGCAAAGTCACATATTGCCTCTGCCTTCCTTATATTCTTAAATAACACATGGGAGAAAACATCCTCACAGCTGCAGACCTCACCTCTTGAGATGCTCTCAGGTGGAGCGAGGGCAGCTGTTGCCCACTCAGAAAACTGTACAAATCCCCTGGTGTAACGCTGCCTCTGAATGTTTTGTAATATTTATCCTGTATTTATATATTATAATGCTTTGTAATAAAATTATACTTTGGGGTGTTTGGGGCGTACCAGCAGACGGAAGGCTGCCAGCGCAATTCCAAGGGCTTCAGTCACCAGCATCAGTGACGGGGGCCCCTTGCCAAGGTGACTGCTCTGGCAGGAGACTCGCCTGCGAAAGAAGGAGCTGGTGATGTTACTGTGCCACTTGCACCACGAACCTGCTTCGGCCTCTGCATACTTGAACGGGATTCCCTTCGTCCTGGGATGTTGGAAATGAAATAATGGGTCTGTCCAGAAATAAAATGGGGTTGGCCAAGCTGGCAGCTCTCGCAGTGAGACACAAATGCTTTTGATTAAAAAAAACCCCAACACTAGCTTATTGTGAAAATTATACTCTCATTTTGAGGGCACTTTTAGTGTTCTGTAAGTGGAGTAGTGGTATCAGTGACCGGATTTAGCACTTACAGACTGACTAGGAAGAAGAAACTTAACTAATGTGTTTTTCACCCGGGACTAAGAATTTCTCAGTTTCTTCCTGTCCTCGGTTAACTTCGCCCAAGCCAGGTCTAGACTCAGCTCAATAAGATAACTTCTTCATGAATTTCAACATTGTCTAAATGTTTGGAGTAAAAATTTGTGTTTCAGCGTCTTCCCTGATGTTTGTTTTATCCTTGTTTCATTCTTATTGAAGTTTTTGCATTTGTTGCTTTCTCCATAAGGAAACAGAGTAAGTGCCAATATCGTCACGTACCTGCAAACTGTAAATCCTTAGTTGGCTTGAAATGTGCACATAGCAACACAGCCTGCATTAGTAACATAGAAATATACCCGACTGCCTGAGCTCTACAAATAATTGTCATTTCCCTAACTTAGGGTGCTTTAATTCAAGTACCGTATATAATACACAGCTTGTGTTCCACTTAAGTCTACTTACATACGAAAAACTTCCAGCATTAAATGTATAAAACTCAGGCTTCAGCCATGTTTAAAATGCCTTTCTTTTGGAACAGATGATTCTGTGAATACATTAGAATTAGTGGTAAAATTAATTAACAGCTAGGAATGTAAGTATCTAATCCTGCCACGCACCTGTGAGAACTGCTGAATTCCGGTTCGGTGGGATGACTGCACTGAGTAGGAGTCCCAAAGTCGTCAGTATTTTCCTTGCAGAGGTCATAATGTAGAGAAGAAACAGGCGACTTCCTCTCTGCTGCAGCGTGTTGTAGTTTACATTTGTATATTATAGAACTCAACCTTTGTAAATTATTTTCCATATAACATTAAAATGATGGGAAGCTTCCAGTCTCTCTGAAGTGTGTGTGAGCGTGGGCCAGCTAGAGACCGGGTGTCTGCCCTGTACCGAGGAGTATGCGCTGCTTTGGGTCCTTGGGTTCAGATGTGACCCCCTAGAAAGTACAAGCCGGGCTCCACAGCCCCTCCTCCACAAGACCCCGCAGTCCTTCACCTCTCCCATGCGCTGGAGAAAACCACAGGAAAGGAGACAGAAGGTTGTAAAGAGGCTGCTTCCCCCTACTTGAACAGCCTGCGAGCGCTGCAGACTCTGCTCTCAATTAATGACTGCATATAGGAATAAAATTTGGTAGTAACAGGCTTTGATTACAATAATCAGCGTATGACAGGATGAATGCCTGGGAGCTGAAACTGGACATCAATCAAATTAGAAATAAGGTACATGATAATGGCAGAGGCCAAAATTAACCATTCCAGCAACTTGCCTACTACACCCGTGCAAGACCATGGCACTGGAAATACTAAAATTAAGACTGGACTTTCTTTACAAGAAATGACTACTCATTTACTACAGCATCATGTTTAAACACTGATAAACATGTTCTTTTTCCCCCCTCAAACTCATTTCACTGAAAAAACCACCAGAGAACGGATCTGTTAACTCTAGCTGGGAATACTAGCTTTCCCTGAATTCTACTCCCTTCTCTTCCATCCAGTTAAGAAGTTGTCACTCTTGTTAATTCAGTTTAATAATTCTCTTAAAGGCATCATGCCTTTTAACACTCCCACAAATTCTCAGCTTTCCTTGATTTGAAACATGAAATGTTTGAACTTCATATTCAGCCACTTACAAAGATGAAGCCAACTCCCTTAAAATGCCTGCGCTAGCCTGACCTTTCTAAATCTGGCTCTGAAGTGACACTTGAGCCGTCAGCAATGCTGGATTTTTTCAGGACTGTGCAGATACGGTCCATGCCGCAGGTGCAGCTCTGTGAATGAAAAGTCACGCTTCTTTAGTGTCTTTGTCTTAGTTCTTTAGTACTTTTCATAACAGAAGTACAGACAAGAGCTCCTCTGCACAAAGGAAGGAGCTAAAGGAGCAAGTAGCTTTTGCAACCGCTTCCCTGTTCACTTGGGTGCCCTGATAGCAGCATGTCGTGAAAGCATTAACAGCTCTGAAGGGATGCTGGAGGGATCTGGTGAGTACCAAAAGAGCGGCTTGTGTAAAAAGGTAGTGGAGCAATTGCCAAAGCAATTGCTGAGGAAGATGCCATAACCCTTAGCCAAGGACCTCCACAGGTAGGACGGTGTGACTCTAGGCAAGAAAGTTCCCGGTTTCACCTCCCAGAGCAGAACCAGGTGCTTCACCTGGAGAAAGAAGAAGATACATCATTATTTATATCCAGAGAGAACATTACTGCCTCCTGCTTGCTGCCACGCTGGGAGAGGGTCAGCGCTCACTGGGTTCGACAAGGCACTGAAGGGAAGGTACCACCTCACATTTGGCTTTCAGAAGATGTCCGCCTGTGCTCTTGGTGGATTTTCCATTTGTTTAGCTCAGATGTATCACTTGTCAGTTTTCAGGAAAGAACCTGCAAAGCTGCAGTACCTTTGTGCATCCTGGGACACGGGGAGGAACAGAGGCTAGCAAAGGACGGCGTAGGGGACGTTCATTCTTCCTCTGAATGATGCATAAATACACTAAAGGTTTTTAACTTGCATCTGTAACACAGATGAGAGCAGCAGGAACAAAGATATATTTAAATACATACTTGTATATTTCATAACTATATTTAAAAGCTGTTAAAGAACAACAAAGTTATGGGAGAAAACGATCCTGAGAAAGGAAGAGAAAAGAAGTAAGCAGTTCACAGGAAGAGGAGAATGATGAGATGACAGAAACTTGCCTGCTAGCGCGTGAGCCGTGCAGTGCGGGCGTCGAGCCGTGTGCTTTTACAGTCCAATACATGTATGTTTGACTATGGTATTTTTGCCCCCATTTCCTCCTAAGTTAAAGAGCTGCAAAAAGTAGTTCTAGTTAAGCTAAAAAGAATGGAGAAATGGGTGGTATTTTTTACAGGAGAGGCATTTTTCACTTAGTGGGAAGGCTTGAGAATTCTGCTAGCAACACTATTGGCCCTGGTTCCTCTGTCTTGTTTATATTTCGATTTTCCAAGTCACATACTGAATTATGCCAAGTGACAGAAGGGAAAAAGTCTGTGTGGAGCAGAGTCACGCTCCCACGGGGAATTGGCTTCCTTGGCATATCCGTGTTTTCAGGCACTAGTGACCCTCTGAGTGAGAAATGGAAAGAAGAATGATGAGCCAGATTTTCAGACAGGCACGCACAATTACACACATTTGAATGTACCTTATTTACGCTCGTAAGGAGTTCTTTGTATTTCTCTCCTGAACAGTTTGAGCCTACTGTAACCTTCTTTAATAGCCACACCGGTTGCTGTCCTCTTCAAGGGCTTGATTAGCTTGACCTTGCTTTCATCCTTTCTAGCAGCGATCCTTTCTTTCATCCTTTCTAGCCCCTGACTGGGTAGAAGAGATTTTGGCCAGCTCTAAGGCATGCACAGTAGTTACAAGTTAATAGGGGAAAACCACCAGCTAGATGTAGGACATACGTATAATGCAGGATCTATGTATGAGTATGGAGCAAGAAGGCGAGAGGCTGTGTTTACTAACAGCTTCTGGCACCGTGCGTGTTAGGCCGTGATTACGATTAGCATTTTCATATGAAGCTTCTCTCCCACTTAATATTTGCAAGGCTGTACACATGGCCCATCGCTCCTTAATAGAGCAAACATCAGGAGAAATTATGCATGCTCTCATGACTTGGCTTACACTTGAACCCAGCTTTCTGGGTGGGCAATAACTGATTTGGATGCCGCATGTGACCACTGGTATCATTCATGACATTTTTACTCAAGCATACTTGTGCCAGAACCGTAGCTTTTTATACTGGTGGAAAAGTTAGTCTGGGTTTGTAGCACCTAGGTTTGTACTACTGTGCAGCTTCCCGGAACAGAAGGGAAGACTACACGCATAAACATGTGTCTTACTGCAGTAGGGAAAATGGTTCACGGATGCTTTTGTTGAGTTCCAAAACCTCAGTGGAAAAGCTGAAGAGGTACGGCTGTAGTAAAACATTGGGAAAAAAAGGCAAGAAGTAGACACAGCTTTGTGGTTCATAGTTTATTTAAAAACACCTGCAAGGGGGTCAGTGCAAGCAGCCCTAAAATCTTTTTTTTCTGGATTAAAGAACCAAAACAAGAACTGGAATATCGCAATTAGCAAAATATACTAAACTATCGGCAGAGTTCAAAGAGTGCAGGTAGTCCACCTGATTTCAGTGCCCCTCTGTCTGTGGCCTGGATACACGATAAGATAAAGCAAACGGAAACTTCTCTCTATATAATGGAAAATCTTGATAGGTTGTTTTTTTTTCTGTAATATTGATTTTTCTGAGCACAACCTTTTGTAAGAAACCCATCATCTCAAGAAACTCTTTGGCTGCCTACACCAGTCAATGACACTTACTCCCATTAGTGGGAAATGGACATAAGCACGTGGGGAGTCTCTCTTCAAGAAACAGAAGCAGCTGTTGGAAGACAGGCTGATCGCTTGTAAGTCTCATCGCTTACTCAAGCTAGTTAGAGATTTTGACCAACAGTGCGTTCTGTTTAACGACAGAAAAACTACACCAAGAGGATGTTCCTATTATGGGGAGTTCTGCAAAACATATCCTCATTGTGACCAGAACGCTGGTGAGAGACCTGGAAAATCTCTGGTTTCACAGTTCTTGCCTCCTGGGTCGCTCTGAAATGACCAAATAGTGAACTGAAGGCCAAGACGGCTAATGATAAAGTGATACAAGTGCAATGGACGTGATACAAAATATCGGAAAATACAAAGAAATTGGGCTTAACAATAGTTTGTTAAAAAACCCAATGAATTTAAAGCAAATTGGAAATGTAAATAACTTTGATGCAGGAAATAATAAAGATTTGATGGGTTTTGGAGTGTGACCAGTCTACTGGTTCCTTAATGAAAATAGGCATTTGAGAGCCACTGGGAGCTTCCTACATTGGTATCATGAAGTATCCCGTGACATACACCCGTTGTGTGTTAGGGTTTCATGAATCCGAGGGGTTCTGGCTGTTGGAAGGTACACAGGATAGCTAACGCTAGACTAGCTTGCACCCAGCTATTCTGGTAAATAGTATATTTGGAGGAGAAACATCAGAAATGTCTTAATTCTTGAGAATTACTTCTGAAACAAATGGCATCATTTTTAGGGCCTCCAAACACAAAACAGACGTGCTGCCCATTGAAGATCATCCATGCAAAAAAATGAGTACACAAGTTCGAGAAGAATGCAAGGTGGTCTTTCAAAGCTTTTTTCCTTTGATGCTTAATGCTCTTTAACACGCAATGGAAAGTGGCCACAAGTAACTGAGAGCAAGCCTGTTAGTCAGCGGAGAAAAGTTTTACACAAGAAAAGATGAAACCCACTCCCAAACTGCCTTTCCCTCAGGTCAAGAGAGACTCAGTATCATTTTTAAGACTTCATAGAGACTACTTGTCAGTACTTGCAGCCAAAGTAGCTCCCTTGTTGCTTCTTTTTAGGAAAAAATTGAGATGGGAATGGGTCCCTGAATGCACACGTGAGCCAGAGTCAAGTCTCAAGCCGACGTTGCTGCTAATTCACCTGGGCACGGAAGTGCCCTCGATTCCAGGGATGGGGTTAAGCACAGACAACATCAGTGTACTGCTGCTGCAGGGAACTCGGGCTAAGACATGCGCCTGTGGCATACGTCTCCTGAATGTTAGCTGAGCTAGAGAAAACGTACACCATTTCCTGCAGATCCTGACCGTATCCTGAGCAGGGACTGGCTCTGAGCATTAAGGTGAAATCCAGTCATCCTAAAATATGCCATTTATCTACAAAAAATACTTATTCTCTGGGAAAAAACTAACCACACAATGGTTCTAACAGATGTATTGCACAAAGGACCTTTAGGCTTGATGATCAAGGACCTACATGTGGAAGCGGTTACCAGTCCTCCTGCAACTTTGGATGGATCAGCAGTATAAGGTGTGCCCCACTGTACATCCATTCCAAAAAGCAAGAGGGTCTGAGCTATGAAGGGTCGCCACGTAGGACTGATTTGGGCTAAACTGCTTTGTGGCTAAATCAACGTACCCACCTGCAAGAGGTGCACTGGGTTTGGGTTCCAGAAATAAGTCTGTTGCATGGGAAATGTGAGCCATCCTATTCAGCACAGTTTGTAAAAGTAGCAGCCATCTGTTGGGGTTTATAGAAGGCTGAGAAACACAGGATGTTTACTTTTATTCAGATGTGCAGTGGATGTGCCTTGTATGAGCAGACTTGTTACAATACTAAATAAAACAACTGGGACATTAAGCTCAAGAGAAAAGCTCGTTTTATGTAGTAAGATTGAACTTGAGCAAGGGAGAAAGCATTACAAATATACATGCGCACACGCGTATACATAATCATTTAAGTAAAGGTCAGCAGAAAACAGGCAGACAGAAATTTGGAACAATATGGCACTGACTTTGAGGCTAAATTGCCTGCTTTCTGCGGTGCTTTATGGAAACCGCTCCCAAAAGAAATAATTGACAAAAGGTAAGATAAGGAAGGGTCTAGTTTCAAAATGAACCTACATGGCAAAATTACAAGCTGAGATTGGTTTAGATGAACTCTCCAAAAGAGGATCTGCCATCACTGACAAAACTGAAACACGGGTGCGTACAGCGCGAATCCAAGACCTCTGAAAATGAGACAGAGGCATTCCCTTATCAGTGACAGTGATCACCAAGACCGCACAAGACGCTTGAGAGGGAACTGGGCTCAGGTGTCTTCAGTTGCAGGAAAATGTCATACACAATGTGAATAACTTCATGCTACTATAAATGTTAGCCACTAAAGTGGAAAAATTCCCATGAGAGTTCAGAGCATGCAAGCAGAATTCTGCAAATGCTAAGTGAACGAATCCAAGACGTAACCAAAGATGCAGATGGAGACGCTGGCAAACAGCATTAGCAACAGCTAAGGTTGTTTTTGCCAACAAAGGAGAAAGTTAAGTATAGTAAATCAAATAAAATTAAACATGTAGCAGCAATAGATGCCCTACTTTTTACTGCAAATGTCTTTTACCATTTTTTTTCCCAGGAGGTAATGAATATTTTTGTAAATCTCACTTGAAAGCAGACTACCTTACTTATATTTCTGTCTAATGGCTTCAGTAAGCAGATAACATTTCAGATGGCAAATAGCGCTGCAACCAATATAACATAAAGAATTCTGCATACATGGCGTTCTGATTGAAAGATCCCGTAGATGATCACCAGCAGGACCAACACTAGATGCTATTTTTCTTGAAGAAACAGCTTGAATGGGATGATAGGCCATGGTATCACATGAAAGCTTTGGCATGCCTATTTGTTATAATTCTGTCAATTTGCTAAAAGCAAAGCAGTGAGTCGTAGTGGAGAACAGCAGGCGAGTGAAATGCCTTACATATATGTATCAGTTTGCTAAGTGCAACAATACCAGGAATTATGAAAAGAGTCTCTAAAGCATGTTCACTGTTGTGTATTAGAATGGTAGTGGGCAACTTCCTGGAACATCCCCCAAGAAATAGCTGGATCACATTGGGAAAAGGCCTGAGGTGTGTTTCAGTGGGTGTGGAATTACATTTGATGGGATCAGAATGGTTTGGAAGTCAAGGAATGAAATTCTGGATCAAAAACAGTCTACTTTGGAAAGAAGTTCAGTAACTCAGAAAGGGTGTTTCATGAAGAAGATGGAGAAAATTTATTTTCATATATTCCAGGATGTGGCTTAAGTAATATTTTATGGTCCTAAATGAAGCTGCAGTGAGTTTTCAAGAAAGGAACCTAAGATCATAATAAGAATTTGACCTAGGTATAAATCAGTGAAAAGGAAAAAAACAAAGAACATTTTAAAATTGTACTCAGGCAGGCAGGCATTGAACAGCGCTGCCCAGCAGTATCGTACACTCAAGCTACAAGATGGTGATAAAATTCCAAGAACTAAGCTCTAGTTAGGACTAAAAAAAATTGTCCCAACAGCCCATCATTAAAACCCAGTAACTGCAAGACACTGGAATTATTCTACAACAAACTTACAGGGAAGAGCTTGTCTGAAGGGCTCTCGTCAGCCGTTTGTGTACTAACAGCTCTCGATATTAGAATTTCAGTGTCTAGTGTATTTTTGATGGACTTCAGCACATGAAATACAGATGCACACCTAGAGAACTGCAGTTAGAGATGAGTCTGCTCAGAGGTAGCTCACCTAGAAAGACACATATTAGAACTCAACATGACTCAGAAGTGCACAATTCCGTTAAATATTTATTTATTCAAGACGAGCGAACAGTCTATGTGATCTGATTATTTTTTATCTGTATTTGAGCTGAAATGGCTCAAGTGGGAGCCACAATTTCTTTGAATGTACTAAATATAGCTTAAGATTAATTTTCCAGAGGTGTCTGCTGGTGCCGCTTGGTGCCTTAGCAAATCATGGTTTTAACTCCTCCTTGCGTCTTAAAAAAGAAAATCTCAACTCTATTTTTGATCTTCTCTCATTCAAGTCTTGGCTATTGATTCTTGCTATAAATTCTTCCAGGAGCCACCTGACACTGGATAACGTTGAAAATTCTCTAAGTGTGGGGACTGGATAGCATGTCAAAGAAGCCACTCAATAATGATAATATGCCAAATCTTATCATAACATACCAGACTTTATATTGGCTCAAATTCTTCTATATTTACCGAGTTATCTTACCCTAAATCTGGTGTCTAGACTTCTCTATAGAACAGATTTTTAAAGTTGATAGTGGTGCTTTTTATTTAGTGGCAAATAAGCTTCTAAAATCATTAATGTGTTGCATATATAATGTATGTTGCAATTATGGCAGCCTGTTAAAGTACAAGGACAATTTAATTTCTCCTTGGTGCCCTTCGGCATCTGGTTTTTAAAATTTGGTTTTATGTGAACCTGTTCATACCTTTTGCCTCTATAACAGGATGTGAAAGCTTGTAATATTCCATCTTGCCCGATAACACAAGAACAAATAATACAAAGCAGTTTTCAAAAATAAGTCGCTCATTCACCGATCTCCATTCCATCAAAGACCTTGACAGACCTCTATCAAATTCAGCCTGAAGTTTTTTCTTCTGAGCTCAAGATCCCCAATGTATTAATCCTCTCCTTGTGCAGGAATTGCACCAAGCCATTGTATTTCTTGGATTTCTTTGTATTTTCTTTCCTAAATACAGTCTATACCAAAATTATGCAGTTAAAGATAACAAAGGGTGCATGATGGGTTTGTACAATGGTATAATGATGTTTCCTGTTTTATTTGCTATTCCTTTCCTAACCGTAGCGTTCTCGTCTCTTTTTGTCATCGTGTACTGGAGAGGCTTTAAGGCGATTCCTTCTCAACGTTTCCTAAAAATCAGTTCTATCAATGTGCTCCTTTAAAATGAGACATTCTCATCTCTTCAACTAAGTTTTCAAGCTTCCAGCACTTGCACAGAAAAACACCATTTTTGTTGTTGTATCAGGTATCTATTTTTGTGTGGTCTGCTTAGTAAGGAGATTGTTTAGGTGGTTCTTTGCTATTTTCTGTCTAAATCTATGAAATTTCTGCCTTTTTCTAGGATTCATAGCTTTTGGATTTCAGCTCCAGTTCCTGTTCCTGTGAAGTCCTGACTTACTAGTTTGTAGGATTATCTGTAATTCCTCTACAGGGTCATGGAAGAACTACAAGCCTCCTTATTCACACAAGTTTCTTAGTGGCAAAATTATCCTATTTGTTTAACCCGGACAGTGGATCTGGGAAAGTTTTAGGAAATGCTCTTATATAGCCTCTCTTTTCCTGTCTTTCCTATTTCAGCAGAATTCACGCAGATTCCTTGCCAGTGCTGCCCTACAGTAACGTCTCTGCTGCCGTATCCGCCAGCCAGGGAACAGACAGACGCACTGACTGGCTTGCGCCCGTACTGCTTATGGCTAACCCCTGCTCTCGGTGGAGGTGGAGGGGACTACTTGGTTTCACTCAGTGTGAGGGCACTCCTGCTCACGCAGCAGGCTCCCAGGAGGATTTGTCTTTAGACCTGTGACTAACACTCAGCCACTTCTTTCTAAGCAGCTTTGCTCCTGACGCCTCTTAACAAGTTGTTCAAAAGCTTTGTGGAAGCACCCTCGGCACCTGTACAGCCCTTCCTTGGCCCAGCTTTGGAGCACAAGCTCTGGAACCCACTGTATTTTAAACTTATTTAAGTGCTTTAAGACTCCCCCTGATATGAAGCATTCCTTACAATGCTGAGCTGAGCTACAGACTACACAACGCTTTAATTTGCCATAATTTGAAAACTTTAAAAGTATCCAATAGGTTTAAGCTGTACCATGACATAAAGAATATAAAGCATGTTGAAAAAAACACAAGACGAATACTTGCTTGCTCTCTGTTATAACAAAGAGAACAAGATCTACCTCAGCCTACTCCATCCTCAGGGTGTCTGTACTTGGGGAAAATCTCAAGTGTTTCATCAACCGCTGCTGTAACCGTGAGAGATGCACCAAGCTTGGGAGGGAGCTGGTAGGTACTTCGCTGGAGGTGTGGGAAGTGCTGTGAGAGCAGCAGTTCACACACTTGAAGCACTGCTGGACACCTTCACCGCACACTGGCATTTTACTCGTTTTATGTTTGTTTTGGGGGGTGGCCATGCAGGAAGCTGGGCCACAGTGGAAGGTGCTCATCTGAGGAGGTTGGCTTTATACTGGGAGATCATAACAGCGATCATTGGCTTGTAACGCATTAAACGCGGAGGTAACTGAAACAAGGAGCCTTGATCACAAAGCGAAGGATCAGAAGCAGACCTTGTTTCTCTTGGGATTCAGAGATACCCCAGCAGCACAGCAGGCGCTCTGCTTCCAGGCACAGTTTCAGGCGCCAGAGGCAGCCCCGTGGGCGGCTGCCCCGGGAGAGAAGGGGGGAGCGCTGGAACCTTCAGTGGCGGTTGGGGAGCGACAGTTGGAGAGAGGAGGCTGGCCGAGGAAGGCACCGCAGAACCTGAAGGCAGCACAGGTAAACAGGCAGCGAAGGTGAGTTAACAAAAAATTCAGAAATCTAGGCTTAAAGAAGCGCCTGGGGCCTGAAGGCAAGTTAAGACGCTGGGGGAGGGTAACAAAATAGGAACAAAAAAGTGAATTGGGGAATAAGTGAAAGCAGCGTTGTGCTAGGAGGAGGCAGCTAGCCAGCTGCAGAGGCGAGCGAGCTCCTACTTATCTTGCCGTGTTGACTACAGAAACAGACTTCAAATGACGCAGTGTCTATACACAGACAGGAAGAATTAGTTCCCATTCGGGTAGTTGTGTCTATGACCCCAAAATCCTTCCCCACACACGCATCAGGAATTCAGCTCCTGAGGGCACTGACAGTGTTATCGCATAGCTGATACAAGGACGAGCAGTAGGCAAAAAGTCCACATAATAAGCACTTGCTTATTATTACAGAAACTCAGTACTGTGATTATAAATGTTGCCCAAAAGTTGGACATACCATTCCTCCCCAAAATGTAAAACACATAAATCAGAAGTCAACTGCAGGGTAAACAGACTAAACAGAATATTTTTTTGTTAAGACATGAATTTGATTCAAAAGTAAACAAAAAAATCTCAGATTGTGCTGTTTCAATCAAATTGATGGAGCAGGACAGTTACTTTGATGCGGTATTCCACTGTGTTCACTTTTGTTAAAAGATGTATCAGAAAAGCCTTGTTCACATGCTGATTTGCCTCTTCAAACAGCGCTGCTGCTTCCTCCGTAACGCTTTTTCTTTCTGGTCTTTTTCCTGCTGGTCTGAATAATTAGTTCTCTGGGGAGATCAAGTCTTTTCTTGCTTACTGGTATTGGAACAGGGAATATCTGTACTAATCCCATGGTACCCCTGATAATGCCCCTTTTGACATATGGGAGATCCTTTATGTAGCATTATGTGACCCTTACAGTAGACAAATACACGTCAGATGTGCTACGTGAAACAGCTAGATCCATTTATGTTTATCACCCAATGGAGCAGGACATCCACGCGGTGTCTATGCAGCGATCCCGTCTGATGAGCTGCTATGCTGAGAGCGGGATGCCAAGGCGGATGCGAGCTCCGTATTCCTGCCTTGGTGGCCATAACAGGTGGTCTACAGTGGAACTTCAGTCACACAAAAAAATGTGAAGCAGCACAAATCTGAGTCACTGGTAGAAAATCTCTGTTTTGGAGGACTCTCGATTGCTGTTCTGACTGTTGGGTGCTAAAAAGGCCAGTGCCTAACTGCTGAGGACCTGGCCCTGAAAATTCCTTTCTATGCTATTTTTAAAAATCCCTTTTGTAGGACAGTAAGGCAGTGTAACTTTTAAAAAGGATAGGCTGGTCTTGTGCCTTTCATAGCAGCAGAGAAATACTGATCAAAAGAACTTATTATTGCTTGCAGACCTTCAGGAAGGGTTGCAGGTACTGAATGCATGCATATTTTTATATATACGCCTACATTCTTGTATGCGAGATGTTGGT
Organism: Anhinga rufa; assembly: GCA_013400875.1. Lineage (NCBI taxonomy): Eukaryota > Metazoa > Chordata > Aves > Suliformes > Anhingidae > Anhinga > Anhinga rufa. The sequence continues at coordinate 12,082 of VZTV01069862.1, read as the reverse complement.
CACATGAACTTTATCTGATGACAGTCAATTTTTATTCTTGCAAATGGATATTATAAATATTTACACAAACACAAATATAAATATATACAAATACACATCTATGTAAAACACCCCTAGTACGTACTACTTCTCCATCTCTGCTTGGGATTCATGTAATCATTTTTAAAGTAGCAATTTTTACAAAATACAGACTAAACAGAGAACAGGAGAAGGACAAGTAACAGTGCCCCTTTGAAATGTTAGCAGTTTTCATATCTTATGTTGTGGTCTTAAATCTCCTTACAGATGGAGACTTTACAGACCAAAGTAGAAAGAAGAAAGCAATTCGGAAACAAAAGGGAAGGCAACTTTGTAAACTCTGCCGGCCAAGTGATAAAAAAAAGGTAAGATTTCTGTTTATTAACTGATAAGGCCTGTATTTTTCTTGAATGGATACCATATAAACATCACCTGATATAAAACACATCATAAAAATGCCTTACACAATCAAAATGGACAAGACATACCACACAATGCATTTTTCATTTAAGAAATAAACTAGCTGAATGCATTATTTACCAGCTTGTTCAGCTATACGGAAGAACTAATTCTGTAGCCATTATAAAAAGACAGAACGAGAAGTAAAAAACTCTGCAGACAGGGTAGTGAACTTGGGCAGCAGGCTTGGCTTTTATCCCTTCTATGGCAGTCATTTTAATATACACCCACATCGCATGCTTGAGTTTTAGATTTTTAGTGTTTTACAAAGTGGATTTCATTTCATACTGGGAAGACCAAAGTACAACCATGTAAAATGACACGCTCAACTTCACCTAAAAGGCCAGTCTAGCCATTAGACTGAGCTAGAACTTCCCTTTGGCAGAGCGTGCTATCAATAACGTTATGAGCTGCTCATTGCACTGTTCAGTCCACATCAAAAGCAGCACACAGGAGAGTGAATACATCCGAGAATTAAAGTACGTCACTGACAAACACAACTAACAGAATTAAGTACATCTAACAGAGCAAAACGTGCATCTGCAGGGTCTGTCCCTCATTGATGGGGGCAACAGGAAGTTATGCTGTTTTTGCCAAATTTTACCTTAGATTAGAATACCTCCTCCCCCCACTCTTTGTTATCAACCCTTGCTTGCATTTAGATTATTTCAGCTGGTTTGGTTTAAGATGGTTAAAATTAATTTAAAGTTTTAAATATGTACAAGTCTCTCTTCTAAATTTAGAGTAACACAACCATTCTGTAACTGTTGCACAGTTCAATCTTAGTGAAGTTCTGGTTTTTAAATACAATTCTTCTGAGAAATGCAATCGATTTACAAAGGATGACAAATTCTACATTTTTCTGACTTAAAATCATGTGAAATTTTATTTTAAAATATGTCTTGACTGTCAAATCTGTCCAGCAATAAAAATGAAGGGATAGCATTAGGGCTGTTGCAGTAAATAATTTCTCAAGTAGCATTACTGTCTACTTGAGGGAGAAATAACTGGCTTGGTAGGTCAGCAGAAATGGATGCAGGGGTTAAAACAGGTCAGCAAAATTGTGACTAGATCATACTGACTCAAACGTATTTGTATTGGCACGTGTAAACAGGAATGTAGTCTGTGACAGGCATGACAGCAGATGCTGGCGTTGTTGAGGCCTTAATTGTAGCATTGTGTCCAGTCTTGGGTGCTGCAGTTCAAAATAGATGTGAATGATTTTGAGACAACAAAGAGAGAAGAAATAAGCATCTCAAGAGGTTTAAAATTGTGACGCATGAGGAAGGATTGAAATTAAGTGGAATTGCTTAGTCTGTAGGTAAAAAAAATTTAGGGGGAGACATATGCATTTCTTAACATACGCAAGAGGCATACTGGGAACGGAGAGGCAAAAGTGTTTACATCCATTACAGTCATACTTCAGTAGCAGTGAGCTTTTATTTTGACTAGTGTTCCAGATTCCTCAATGTGAGCTGGAAAAGGGAACTTACCTGGCTGAGAACTAGCAATTTTGAAAGTAGTTTCACAACAGCTTAAATCACTCTAAATGGAGTCTGCCACAGTCCCACCTCCTCGTTATGCCAACATTGGTACTCACATACCTGGAGGGTAAGCTGAGACAAGAAACTGAGTGGAACAGAAAGTGCGTATCCTTTGTAAGATTAGTAATGTTCTGAGGGTTGAGGCACTCACTGCCTGCGCAAAGAGGGGGGATGAGACTGACCCATCCAAGCAACCAGCTCTCAAACTGCCCTTGAGCTCATTTCCTAAAAAAATTACTGTACCTCAAAGGGTTTTGGTCATGTCAATACAAGAGGACTGCTGCTCCTAGGAGTAATTTTTTTTTTTTCTGTCAGAAATAGAGGGATAAACGGTGGAGAGTATTTTCAAACTTAACAGTCACATTAACACCATTAGTTGTATTTTGGGGAAGAAAAAAAACCCCAACTGCCAAACGCCAAGCCAGCAGGTAAATAATTTAAATAAAGTTTATGATATTTAACAATACTACTTGCAAGCAGTCGTTGTGCTGGCCACTATACATGTAAATACACTTTAAAAAGCACCCCAAAAGCGACCAAAAGGCAAAACGACTCGGACCACAACCACGCACTGGCTAAGGACGCCCACGGGTACGGGGCGCCGGGACCCGGCCCCGCCTTGCGAGGCGAAGCGGGGGA
>VZTV01069857.1:2523-18551 GCA_013400875.1 Anhinga rufa | reverse complement strand
AAAAAAAAAAACAACCAAAACAGGGGGGTTGGTTAGCATAGAGAAAACGCTATGATTTGGGGAGTGTGGAAGAAAGCATAGAAATACATTTCAAACCAGCCAAAAAGAGACAGTGTGAAAGCTGACATCTTCAGCGTGGACTGTGCAAGGGTGAGATGGAAAGAGACTGTCCATAAAAAGCACCACACAATATACAGCAAAGCAAGCTGTGTATACAGATTGCCCTCTGACAGTGCCTATATCTCATCGTTAGAGAGGCCCATAGAGGGAGTGTGAAGTGGCTACATTCCTAATTTAGGCATCCTCGATAATCCCATAATTACACAAGATGAATTCAGAACCTTGTGCCTTTTAATAATGCAGGGCTAGCCGCAATTTCACCCTGCAGGCAGAGAGACACAGAAGTGTAAAGATCAGTTAAGACCTCAGCACGCAATGTCCCCTTCGGCTGTGCTGATCCCTCTCCCTAGGTTTTGTCCCATACTATGGGCAGATTGTGCTGCCTTTTGAGGCTGAAACACACTAAATATGTCATTGGGACACATAGTTTGCTACTATGTCAGCATTGTCCTTATGTTACATCACCTCTCATTGCTGCTCCTGCCTGTGCTGGGTGATGTATCTGAGGTTCCTTGAAAGCCACTGGTGTTCATACTTGCTCTTTTTCTCATCTCAGAATAAGCACAACCTCAGCTCGTGCAACCAAGCGGTGCAGTGTCCAGGTGAGAACAGCCTGAGTGCAGCTTTCTGTTGTTTGCTTAGAAATACTGCCTTCACACATGAATTTCCAACTCTGTTCCAATGAAAGCACTTCTCCAGGTGAATTAAAATTGATTGCATGCATATTCATAGGCAAAGAACAAACATTAGTCTATACATAACAGGATTGCGCATACATGCTTGCACATAGATTTTCCTAAGTTTTAACCCAGTTCCTCTTGAGAAGATAAAATCATCGCTCTCTTTTTTTCTCTCTTCTGTAATAGAAATCTGCTTATCTTACATTGCCTGTATGTATTTCCACTGATGTGCCCCTCTTCGCTATAGTCATCACTGCATTGTGCTATGCCATACTGGCAAGCATAAAATTTTTCTTATGCTCATGTTTCATACAGGAAATTGATGTTAAATGACTTGTCCGAGGATGTTCTGAATTTCTGGAGCAGAACATGGAATTAAACTCAAATCTCTCACTTTCCCTGTCAGTGATATCTCCACCAATTTTTTTATTGTATCTGGTATCTGATAAGACCTTTCTCCCTGCCACTTTATTCTGCCAAGGGAAAATAAATAAAGCACAATTTTAGCTTGCTATCCTACCAAAGCTAAAGTTATCAAACCCTACAGTTTTCTGCTGAGTGGTCTTTTTCCAGAGCCAGCAAGCCAGAGCTATTGTACTGGGCAGTAGAAAGAACAAGTGTGCAGATGTTGTGGTGTGCATAGGAAATATCAGAAGATGCTGTATGTATTGCAAGGGAGGCAAGAGGTCCAGAGATTTAAGTGCAGGAGGTGGCATAGAAACAGCCAGAGGTAATTAAACTGAGAGAGAAGGGGCACTGACAGTGCAGCCTTTGTATAGGAAACTAAATCAGTTGACTACAAGCAGGCATCACTGGAAATCAGGCATCATCCCTTGAGGTGCACACAGAACTATTTGTTAGGAAGTGAGGTGCTTGCACGCTCTTCTGGGACACTGATTAACTGGGGATGCCTATCTAGTGCTGATGCATTAGTCCTATGAAGAGGAAAGAGCTAATGGTACATATTCTAAATCCAAATAAATGTGTTGGCTTTTTTTTTTTTCTTTCCCCAGAGTCACTGCTGCTCAGGTAAGGAAGAGTTTGCTCTTAACCTGTAATTCACTGCATTTTTCTTTTCTTTTCCAGACCACTGGATTATAGCAAGGTCTGATAGCTATTGCTAACTTGTTTCTGACATCTTGCTAGTTTTCCCCATGACTGAAAGAAGGAATTTTATTTTAAAGGAAGGAGAGGGTGTTCTCCAGTACCCACAGCTTGTTCATACTGTAGAAGCAGCTTAGGACAAAAAGTCAGAAATACGTTTCTCATTTACCTTAAGAGCAGGTTTGAAGCTGCATGTATGCAAGGCAAGAGTGGTAACCTGTATTGTCAATAATGACACACTCAGAACCATACAAAAGAGCTGTTTTAATGTCACAACATAACTATGTGTGTAAAAAGTTGCAATGTCATATTACACTATTTTGGAAGGCATTTTTTCATAAAATTTCAGAAACAGAATTCACCACTGTAAATAAATTAGTCACTGAATCCGTGGTTCCTTTACAATAAACCCATCAAATATCCCAAGAAGCTTTCTTGCCCCAAACAGAGTGCTTCTTAGGATTTCTGACAAGTGACAGGAATTTGCAGATTGATAGCTGACAGCTTTGATTCTCAGCAGAATCCGTTTTTCCCATGAGCAGTTCCAGATAGCAGTTCCAGGAATAGTTTGTAAGACAGAAACATCTTACACAGACGGCAGTGCTTAATCCAAAAAAGTAAAATAGCAGGATTTTGTTTCTGTTTTCCTCACCTATAAATTCTTCAAATTATAAAGAGTCATTTAAATTAAGACAAAAGAATGAAGTGATCAATATTATTTTGGGTTTCAGGAAAATACTTCAGAATTTGACAAATGTAAAATCTAAACCATATACAGAACTTGCCTCCCTTAGCTCCTATCTTCTTTGATCACTGATTTATTTTTAACATGATGGGCTTAATAGTGCATAGATTATTTATACAAGCTAATATGAATTCAGCTACATGGGCTCCAATGAATAGACATTTTTTATGCTGCAATGCTGATAAGAATGATCGTCAATAAATGGATAGATTTATTCCTGAAAAGTTCATTCTGACAATTGTTTTATTAAAAATAATTAAAGCAAGACATTTCTTTTAATTTTGGTGGGTTTTGTTTGCTTGTTTGTGTGCTTTAGATTCCATATAAAAGTCTGGTTCTTCTCTTTTTCTTGTACTAAATAAAATTGTTTTAGATATGCCTGTCATGTGATGACAGACTATTGCAATATGCTTCTAACAAAGGAACTAAATACATTAAATAACTTTCTGGCAGGTATTTTTTTTGTTTGGTTGGACAGGTGTTTGTTATTGTTTCCCATTTTTTTACCCATTCAGTTCAAATTGTCAAGTAAAACAGAAACAAACAAACAAACTAACCCTGAACCTATGAAATAATAATCCCATGTGAAGAAACTACATAATGTAGGGGAAAAATAAAAATAAAAACAGTGCTTTTAAAGATAATTTTACGAGAGGTCACCTCGACATTTCTTCTTTAATGACTGAAATAGTCTGTTTAGAATGTATTATGGAAAACGCCTGACCTGTGAACTAAACCAAACATGCTGTAAAAATAGTGGGTTCTTTATTAATGTAAATTAGCAAGCCCACATATTTTGTTGCACGGGGGTCAGTTGGAAACAGTGTAATCTAATTACTCTTCAGTTTCATTTATGTGCACAGACATTTGCTCCTGTAACAGGGAAGACTGTTTCTTTTGGCAGCAGCCACGATGTGGAAGCCTCCAGTATTTGCAGGCTGATAATAGGACTAATGTGCTGGCACCCTGACAGAGGGCACAGGAGGGCATGCTATTAGATAAGTGTTTCTGCTACATTACCCAGACAGCATTGCCCTTCACAGAATGTTCCAGCCATTGTACAGTTTGATATCCCATAGCTATAGAATGCTAATGCCAACATAATTATGTATTTTGGCTTCCTTTTTGGCAATAGTCTGTACTTAAGCAAAATTTAGTACCATCTTATATGCTCCTGCAGCTGGATAATTAAAGGGCATTTCAGTTTTCAGAACAGGGAACTAATGATATGAAGATCGGTGATTATTTGAAGAGTTATTTGCTGTGCTTAGGGACTCCTGACAATTAGGTCTGTTTTGAGGCACAAAATATATTTGGTAACAAAAGGATGGCAGTTTGGTGCAATTTAGCCAAATTTGTTTCTCCCAGGTTAATGTGTGTGTCACATAGGCTTCCTTGCATTTTCTGTTGGCAAAGAAACTTCTTGCTTTTAAGTAGAATTTGCAGGTGCATAGATTTAGTTTGAATGTGTGGCAAGCATTATGTGACAGAGCTCCAGGAAATGCAGAATTAAGACTGCATTTTCACCAAATGACACAGACCGGTAGTGAAGGAATGACGAGACACTTGCTCCTGTCCCAAAGGAATATGATGTTCTCGCTGATCAATTTAAGGAAGTCTTTGTGCAGTACAGGATATCTTAAAATGTGATAAATCTGCAAAGAAGGTGAAAGTATTAACTTGATTTATGGATCAGCTTTCCGACTTGTCCTCCTGGGCACCCAGCTAGAAAGTTATTTTCAGTTCTTATCTATTGGTGAGTATCAGCATAGAGATGTCCATAGAGCACAGCTGGGAACTGTGGGTATACTAATGTGCTCTGAGCAAGACGTGGTCACTAGGAACTAACTCAGTCATGATAGCTGACTTGGCCATGAGTGTGTAAACGAAAGCCTAAGTTGGATTCTTGTGTAGAACTAAGTGGTAACTCAAGGAACAGGACTTCACCCACCATGCACTTAAAATGGTTTTAAGATTAATTTCAAAACATTAAATTACCAGGAGTTTAGCAGCACAAGGTGCTTCTGCGTGAGAACTGATGCATTCCAAAGGAGGAACAGAGGGCATGTGTGTTTTGAGACTGCTTTTCCCTGCATGACAAGGGCGAGATGTGTCGGCATCATATTGCTTGTGAGCATGTGGCATCCACGGCTGCTCTCAGTGCTGAGGAGGAGCTGCCTGGCAGCTCCCCTCAAGCCTCACTCCTGAGCCTTGCGAGCTTCCCGAGGAGCCTCTCCGTAGCCTTAGAAGGTTCCCTGGCTTCAAATGAGCTAAGTAAGCTCTGGATGACAGCCCATCACACAAAGCAGCTGCTCCTTCCCGCTCCCCTTGGAGGCTGGCTCCCGACCCCAAATTCCTGCGGCATTCCGACCCTGTGATGTTTACACGGAGGGAGGGCTGGGAGTGTGGGGGCCAGCGCACAGCCGTGCCCCATTCTGCCTCCTTGCCACTATCAGCAGCGAGAGGGGTGGCTCAGAGCGGGCTGCGAGCGGGACAGGTTTTGCCACAAAATCATTTGCTTGATTACAAAAGAAGTCATTATGCTCAGCTTCTCAGTGGCTCGGTATCTATTTAGAATATAAATAGATAACATATTCCCCCCCCCACCCCCAAACTGGATCTATAGCATACGGAGGTTCAAGTGACAAAGCATTCCACGCAGCAGGGTTGGTATATCCTGGATTTGGATCTGTGTATTCACAGCTATATTCCGCGTGGAGGCCTGGTTGCAACGCATCTTAAAGTAGCTCTTTCTCATGCAGAACTATTAGAATTAGCATGTTATAGCTGGTGTCCTCAGCTGTTCAGTCCTGTGGAGAAGCATCTAAACTGATTGCACTTCTGCCTTCTTCATTCTTATGCTATATGACTTTTGATACACGGCTTAGCAGAAAGAGTAAGGTATAACTCATCAAATGAGGTGTACCTAACCAAAATTTCTTTAATTCTGATACCTAAAGGCTATCAGTGCTATGCCGCTTGTTTGGCACTGATAGATGGAGTAAAATTATGTGGTCAGCTCTAAGAATGAACAATAAAACATTTTATAATTATATATTTATAACACAAAGCCATGCTCATGAATTCACCTTGAAAGGGGGAAATCAGTGAGTAATTTACCCATTCTATGATGGGTAAGAATTACCAGAAAAGCACAACAGAAATTGAAACAAAGTCACCAGCAGGTAAACTCTAATGAACTACTGTTTCTGAATATCGTTATATCAATGATCAGTTTGCATCATGCTTAATAACAGTCATCATTAAAAATGGAAATGCGTCAATTGTATATATCCATTTACTCACCTATGCTTCTCAGAACATTAAAAAATGAAGGATAACTAATTAGGGACCACACAGTATCTAATTTTTAAAGTTTCACCTTGTGATTTTCAAAAGAAGCCACACTCCCATGCATCTGCGGCCTGAAGGGTGAAAGGAGCTCCAAACAGCAGCAAGAGTTGCTTCGGTCCCAGCAGCCACAGGAGGGTCTCCTGTTTCCTTCCAACACCTCTCCCACTCCTGTTCTTCCCTGCTCCTCTCCCACAGTAAATCTGGTAGCACGTACAACACTTTGAGCAGATGGGTAGTAAATACAGAGCTGGAGATTATGTCTGACAATTAAAATAAAAGTGTCTGACTCGACATTATGAGTTACATTATCTAAAGGCCTCATATCGGGCTTCTATTTTAAATGCCTACATTTTCTAAGTGTGAACATTTTTTTCCTGACTAACCTTTTAAGAAAGTTCAGTGTTTAGAGATACCTACATTTCGGAGTGCCAAACTTGATACCATATAAGGGTCTGTTTTACGGACAGAGCCAAGAGCTCTCCCTCTCACGACAGGCCCCTCGCGGCAGCCCCAGGGTGGGCACTGGCTCCCTGGTCCCCAACCAGCATTCCAGCCCCCAGCTCACACTTTACGTGCTCCAGCAACTGGGTGCACACAAGTGTTAAGCAGTACACCTGCAAAACCAGTTGGTCCCTATAAATTTTACAAGTGCAAATTCTAACACTTGCGTGCCCCGCTGCTGCTGCTGCCGGTGCACTTCCAGCAGAGAGGTTCGAGTGTAAAAATTTGCTGTAGCAGCTTTATGAGTGAATGCTCAGCCCAGTGCAAAAATTTTGCCATAATGCCATTGTCAGAGCTCCATGCCTTGCACCATTCTACACCGATGCTGAACAGGTCTTAAGCAATGGAGGCTTGTAAGCTTTTTTCCAGATCTCATGAGGTAGAAGGTATCACCACCAACAGAGGTTTTGTATTTGTTTTGTGCTTACTGAAAAAAGAAGTCTGTTAACCTTGGCAGAAATCAATAAGATTTATCCCCCAAACCAATGAAATGTGACACGCTTAACTCCCAAAACTCCTGGCGGTATTTCACAATGAGGTATGTCACCACATTTTAGGTTTCCGAGCTGTTTTGTCTTGTTTTCTTTACTGACTTCATGTTGTTCTAATGCTATTTGCAGATGACAATGTTAGATAAATTTAAAGGCTATATGACTTAAAAGTTACATGATATAGTTTTCCTGGCCTGATAGCCATAAACAGAACTGAGAACAGGAATAAGCCTTTTATGAAAGTAGAATTCTTACCTGCCAGCCAGCTGAAACTGGGAGCAGTTGGATCCTGAATTTATTTTTTTAACTAGATACGGTTTGAGCAGATGCATGTAAAGAGCCATTACATAGCAGCTACTTAGAAGGACCCTCTGAGGTATTGGAGTGCTGCTACAAGCAGAAATTTAAAGGGCTAAAGTCACACTTTTAAGAGACAAAATGGCTGTAAAAGTCATAAATACATTTCTCCGTGCCATTCTTTCCTTTTTGAAGTGAAAATGAAATCTAGAACAAGGACTATAATAAACATCAGCAATAATCAACTTCCTCTTCTGCCAAATGCTGAGCCACTGAAAGCATCCAAGAAAAGTTCAGCACCAGATACCTTTCTCCACTAGAAACATCTTTGTACTTCCTTTTCTGCCACATCAGTACTAATCATTCCATCTACAACAGTAGTAGCTAACCCTCATTGCCTTGTTCAGCCTCTGTAAGTTTCTTTGCCCTTTTTGGACTTCTTATTCTTAGGTCTCTTTCCCTCTGGTTGGACCTTGGTAACTTCTGATTGAGAAGGTCAGCATAGACCTGCTGTCACTGCTTTCCTCCTCTTCAACTCTTTCTAGCTCTGTTGTTGCTCTGCATGCTCTGGTGTCCTGACTTCTCCCTCCTGTTCACGTTTCTTGCCTCAGTTTTCTGCTCTTCACCTCCTAATGGGGTTTAGGCCACCCTGGCTCCTGTCTTTCCAGTTGTTCTTACCAGTGCCCTCAACGATATCTCTGTGTCTCAAGAAGTCTCCAGCTGAAGGAATCGTCTGCATATTCAAACACCATACTGCTTTCAGTAGTTGTTTCGTCATTGTCTTCTCCTTGACTTCTGGACGCCCATGCTATTTTCTCCTGACTCTCTTCTTTACTCATTTGAAATGCTGTTGCTTCCCTCCCACCTTCTCTAGGTATTCCATAGAGCTTATACTATGAAATACCATTTAAATTTAGTCTGTTGGCTATTGTTCCTTTCCTAATTGTAAAGATGTTTAATTCATATTCCACCTCCACAGCAAAATATCCCCAACACGGTTATCTCATTTGCAAACTTGATTATATTTTTTTTAAAATGTATTTTGTTTCAGAACTGCAGAAGTTATCACACAGGTAAACACATAGTACCGATATAGCATGTTTACCATTGCTCTCTTAGAATAAATCAGCAATGTTCTGCTGCCTGTCATAGGTACTATAATGTTAAAGAGCAAACAACAAAGGGTGTTCACCTTACCTCAAATGGCAGAGGTGTGTTGTTTGTAATCTATTCCTGCTCTCTCGAAAAACTCCCTGCTCTGCTGATGATACAGGTTTTAAACCCTTGTACAAAAAAAGTTTTGCAGACTTTTCTCTTGATGGCTTTTACACATTTGGATTGCATGTTTGGCCCAATCTTATCACATCAAAATTAGGACACAGTCAGGCACTGTCTCAGCTGGGAGGCAGAAACCAATAGCTGAGAGCTGATAAGAAGCATCTTCTTAGAACTACCTCCTACCTGCTCCTGAGTCTGTAAGCACTGTTCCTCTGATTCATTTTGAAGTCTAACAGCTCTAAACAGCCAATTATTTAAGTGAATCTGTTCGCCTTTCCGCTGGATCAGAAGGGACAGAAGGAAAGGCTCACAGCCAGACTTAGCACTCCTGTACTCCATGGGGGTGGGTAAGTGCCATCAGGAACATGCCACCATACTCCTGGCCAGCCCTCACCCACGTGGCTTCATTTCCATGGGCACACAGGAGCAGGCTGGAGAAGGCTGGTGTGCAGACCTGGCTTTGGTGCAGAGTTAGGAGTTAGGATATGGCCAGAGCACACACCCCGGCCCAGAAACATCGAAATGGTCTCAGATCCAGTAACGCAGGTGTAACTGCAGCCATGAAATTGTCTCAGCTGAGGTGCAAGGACTCTTGGCAACCCCAGGATTTCAACTGTTGTTTTCTACCTCTCCCTCCAATTTTCTTTCACCAGTTGAAGGGGTTCCAGCTATGCTGCACCACGGAGAGGGTTCCCCCTTGGTCAGGCTGGCTGGCTCCCTTCTAATCGCCAGCCTCCCACATGAAGAATTAAGAGAATAAATGGTCAGAAGGGTGGGATAGGTCTGAAGGTCATCCCGGATATACCTAACTATCTAAGCAGCCAGGAATGACAGGGTCACTTGACAACCATCAGTTATTACAATATTTAAAGAAGGTCAGAGAAGCCCTGGAATATCTGCTTCACTGACTGAAACACATGTTAACAGTCTGAAACCAAATATTATGAAAGAGCAGTCAGGACTTGTGTGACTTTCGCAGTTGAACCCTGCCAAAGTGAACCAGACACCAGTTTAAATAGAAAAAGGACAAAAGAGAAATTCAAACGTAATCTTCTTCTGGGAAACAATAAGCTTCCTTTATTACATTTTGTGCAAGTGACCTTGTAGAGCATTTCTATATTGCAGAGAGTAAGATTTTATGTCATAAAAAACAGTCAGAAAAGGAAAAAAGGAAAAGGGACTAAGTTTTGCCTGGGGTAAACAGTTACTACTGAAGCTGTGCCAGTTTATACTATGACTTTGGTCAAGGTTTCTCATGATCAAAAAAACCCAGCACCAAACCTTGGGCTGAAGAACTGTCCACCACAGGGAGTCTAATACATCAATATAAAGCTGACCTAGAGAGCACTCGGATTGATTCTGTAGGGAGCAACCTTGCCGAGCAGGGCACGGATTGCATGACCTAAAACGCCTTTTCCATCTATTTCGGTGATGCGCAGTTATTTTAGCAGCTTCGTTTCTTTTCTCCTCTGCCGGGTAATGGTGTTAGCGGTGGATCTGCCAGAGGAAGCCAGGGCTCCCAGGCGGCCGTGAGACCCAGCTCAGAGCCCGTGAGGGAGCCCCCCGCCGCCCGGGCTTGGAGCGGGCGGGGAGGAGGAATGGAGGGAAGGCTGAATCTCTCCCAGCCCGCCGAGCGAGGGGCGGCTCTAGGGCCGCATGTGCGCTTGTTTACTACGGATGGCAGGCTGCTGCCTTGTTTTGTTGCCTTGCTCCCATTCATTATTTCCCCTGTTTGTTTATTCTGCAGCATTTATGGCTATCCCCCTGGGAATCTGAGGAATCGCATTAAGGGCTCGTCTATCTTATCGCGGGAGACAAGCCTTATGCTCCAGAGGCGATCCCCGCCAGGCCCCCGGAGCCGGCGGCAGGCTCTGGGAGAGGCAGGACGCAACTGCAGGCAGAGCTGAAAACAGGTCGCTTTAACTCTTTCCTTGCGGCAGACGAAAATAGCAGCCCTCCCTCGGATCCAATTACTGGCTGAGGTAGTACTGGAAAACCAGGCAGGGCTAGGCAGGTGAGTCAGGGTGGCTGCCAAAGGCACGGCCCTAAGAAGTAGTGGAGGGGGCTTTCGGCTGTGGATGAGAGGTGCCCGTGATTCAGACCCTGCCACCACCCCAAGTCTCTTCCCAGCTTTGAAAGGAGGCAGTTTTTCATGCACAGATTGCTGGTACAAAGCCGAAGGGAATGAAACCTGCAAACCTCCCTCGGCCCAATGCCACTCCCCAGCCCAGAATAAAATCAAGGCTGGACCTTTTCCTGTTGTAAATCTGCTTATCTCCCTTCAAGCACCTGACTTGCACTTAAGAGAAATGTATATATGGGGTAGCGTGCAGACTGCACCAGCTCATCCTTCTGCACTGCTTTTATCAGGATATGCAAGATTATGTGAGCAGTTTACGCACGCACGCAAACATACAGCAATGCAATTACAGGCTAGAGTGTGCAATGCAAACAGATGAGCCACCAGCAGAACTGGCAGAAGGCAAATATCTGTTTTAGCTGTTGGCTCTTTTCTGAAGTCCCAGTAGCACAGCAGTCGCCCAGCTGAAGCGTTGGAAAGAAGTGGAAATTCACCTCAGTGCATTTCTCATGTGTCACGGGTTCTTCCCTATCTGAAATCAGAGGGGCCAAAGTATCCCAGGAATCCTTCTGCAGGGGCTGTTCTTGCATAACAAAAGTACCTCTGTTTGGACTATGAAATAAGCCCCTGCTTTTACCTGTGGATTGCCTTTGAACATCCCCGGCCTGAAAACTACTGAATGCTCTGCAACAGCTTGCAATGGTTTTAAAGGCACAAAAGATCCTTCAAAAATATCCTAATCTACCAGCTGTTTAAAAAGAAAAAAAAAGGCTGAAATATCAGGAGAGAGACGTTTCCACGTAAAACAGAGTTCACCTCTTATTGTATAATTTGCACAAAGCTAAAACGGCTTGCTTGTTTACAAACGTATTTTATTCGACAACACAAATTACAAGAAACAGAAAGCCCTTTGCAGAAATCAGCAGTGTCGTGTAATGACAGTGTGATCGAGACCGCCACAGCTCTAACATCAGTGCAGGGAGCACACTCCTCTACGTGCAGAACGTCTCCGTTCCCCAAGTCCTGCTTGGAACAAGAGCCCTGAGGATGTTTTGCTTTGTTCCTAAATTGTATTTTTAGACAGCATAAAACGTGGCATAATAAGGGAAGCTTACTCCAGTTTCAGCCGGGCTGAAGGACATGCCTATTCCCAAGCTGAGTGAACAGATACCCTTTACTATTAAAAAAGATCAGGAAGATTGCTGATTTGCAGCCCTTTCCCACTGCAACCTTAAGCAAACAGAGTTTAATTAGATCAATAATGATCAAAGTTACTTTGCACAGAGAGGACTTTCAGTTCCTTTAATGGTGATGAATCCACTGCCTCAGAAAGGAAAAACAAAAACAAAACAGAAAAGAGAAAGTCAGGGGATTTTTGCCAGCCCTAATCATTTAAAATAGTTTTGTTGTTCTCCTTAGTTCAAAAAGCTGGGTACCGTCACAATAGCGCTTTGATATCGGACACTGATATTGATCTGGGTGCATCTGTCTCGCTCAGCAGCTGATAATGACAGCACACGTGATTTCCTGTTATTGAAGCCCCACAGACATTTCTGGAGCCAGAGCTTGGCAGCTCCAGGGATCCTTTCCCATCAGCAGCCCAGTGTCCAATGCTCTCATTGCCTTTCAGCCGATATAAGGAGGATACGCTGCAGCCCCGCTGAGTTGTAAACAACTTGTTTACCTCCTTCTCGGTGTAATCTGTCCCTGCTTCTATCAGCTCCTGTGGCATCAACAGAGTATTAAAACACCCCGAGCTCATAGGCTGATGTGCAGAAAACAACCCAAGGAGCCTTTCCAGGCTCTTGCTTTCTAGGGCACGGGAGGTTATTTATACCTGTTGTTCCCAGTCAGCCAAAGCAGTCCTGCTTTTGCACGTGGTTGGCTTTGAACAAAACTAGTTTTTGACGTTCATTCTGCTGGCATGAAAATGTAAGCAGTGGGGGCCTGATGCTGCTCTTCCTGCAAAGCTTCATTTGGGTCACGCAAAAAGAGACACTGTCTTTTTCATGTGCTGTTTACGTTTGAATAGGAAAAGTGAAAGATGTGTGTGATTTGTAGATCCCCAAATGTCAGGGGAACACCCATCAATACCGCAGCAGAAGGCTGGGTTGATGGGTAAAACCCTTATAGTTTCTAACCAGCATGCAAAAGGAGGGGGATCTGAAAACACTGGAAGGTCTTGAGCCTGTCCCCTCCGTACTCCTGGCCGGGACTTGGGAACAACTGTACAAGACTGACCCAGAAACAGCTTCCCTGGGGTTTAGTGCATCGGGCAGTGAATAGGAGTGACAGGGCTCCGGGTATGAATGCGCTCACTTTGTACTCCTGCAGAGCAGCTCTCAAGCGCCCTCAGAGAGCATGATCCTGCTCCTGTTGAAATCGAGGGCAAACCTCCGAGCAGATTTGGGGATTTTAAGAAGCGATGGATATTCATGCAGCACAGATTCGAAGCTGGCTGTAATTCACATTGCTCTGCGCCCTTGCATCTGAGACACCACTGCACCCGTTTAGGGGGACACTTCCCTGTCAGCTTCCCCTCTGTAGAGCACAGAGGATCAATAACAAGCAACTATTTTTGGGCATGCTCTTTACTAGTGATTTTGAATTACTTTTGAAAACTTGTCTAGGAAGTAGTTGCTCTTAATATAAAAATATCTTTCAGTGCGTTTTATACTACCTGCTTGTTCAGTTTGGTGAAAAACTTGAAATGCTATAGAATAAAACCCAAGCAGTTACTTTTAGTGCTCACCCTTGAAAATGGATACCTGCTTTTGGTACATACCAGCATCTGTCACCCTCAGGCACAATAGTGTCGAGACTTTTTGATATTCAAATTGAACTAGAACTGATCATGACAGTGTGTTTAGCAGAATAACCTGAACAGGGTGATAATCCAGGCAACCTCATTTAGGCATTGCCTCATCTCAGGCAGGTGCCCCTGGGAGAGGGTAGATGTGGGAGGGAAGGGTGAGGAAGCATCTAATCTGCCTGAACAGAATTGCCTAGATTCTCCGGTCTGTCAGAAGGGAGAGGTAGAAACCAGCAGAGAGAGTGCCAGTGTCCCTTGCCTCAGCACATCCCAGGTACTACCTGTACAGGTAACCCAGGGAGCTCAAGAGGGTGGTCCAGCCCATTGTTAGGCATCTGCCTCTTCTGTTGATGAAAAGCTTGTGCTGGATGAATATTATTTTTACCTCTTCCCTTGAAGTTTGGCCACTGTTTTAGTAGGTATGCAACTGAAAAGGAAAAACATTGAAGGTCTGTTCCCAGTGGCTGGGGAACTTGGCTGTGCATAAGAATAGATTTAAATCCTTGTCTCCACTTGTTTTTGTCCTGTGCTCAAGTAATACATGCAAAAGGTGGTACCTCCTGATGATTTCAGTCACCTGGAGGGCTCCTCAGGGAAAAACAGGTACATTGCTGACTAAATCTGGCCCACAATAGATATGTCACTGACAGGAGAGGACTTAACTGCCCAAAATGAGCAAATTAAGGTAGATCCTAGTGAAAAGAGGGACTCTTTATCAGACAGTGTAGTGATAGGATGAGGGGTAATGATTTTAAACTGAAAGAGGGTAAATTTAGACTGAATATAAGGAAGAAATGTTTTATGATGAGGGTGGTGAGACACTGGCACAGGTTGCCCAGAGAAGTTGTGGATGCCCCATCCCTGGAAGTGTTCAAGGCCAGGTTGGATGGGGCTTTGAGCAACCTGGTCTAGTGGAAGGTGTCCCTGCCCATGGCAGGGGGTTGGAACTAGATGATCTTTAAGGTCCCTTCCAACCCAAACCATTCTATGATTCTATGAAACAGAATTTCCCACTTTTTCTTCCATATATTCATTTAAAGCCTGCTTATTGTAGCTGGCACTAAAACATTGAGGTCTACTTCAAACTCAACTGATTCCCCACTGTATGGCCTGAATTACACGGTTAACTAAGAAAAAGTTATTCTCTTCCTCTGATCGCAGTTTATATGATAAACTGATTTGCGACTGACAATGTGATGTATTTAGTTCTTTTAGAAGAACTAACTGTGGTTGGCAAACTGTTTTCCCATTGCCTTTTTCCTGTTTTCATTATGATCATATATTCATGAAAATATCACAGAAAGCAATGTGAGGCTAAAGGTAGAAAAGTACAGACACTAATAACATTTTCAGAAAGTTCAGTCGTATGATTCCTAAATGTATTCTGCAGCTAGCTTCTAGATAGTAAATCATTATTCAGTCAGACTATGATTAGTGAAAAAAAATATTTCCCCTTTTGTTGTAAATAACTTAGATTCTTTTACTCCGTGCTATGTCTGCTTCTTTAAAAGAAAGTAAACACATCCAGCTCTTAAGTTTTGTTTTTCATTGTGGTTTGTAGTGATATGGTTAGCAAAGGTACATAATAAATTAATGATAGGAAATTGCAGAATAGGTCAAGGTCACTTTGTGCATAAATTGGAGGTCTAGGAGTTGTACATTTCATGCTATCTGGCTTATACCACTTTATTGATTTTTCACTCGGAAGAAAAAAGAGAGAGAAGGTCTTTAATAGATTTTTATATCCTCAGTCTATTCTAAATCCGCCTTTGTTCTGATCTTCCTGATGTTCCCACACTTTCATGGCAATAGCAAAGTCCTGCTAAACTGCAGTGCTGTTGTAACACAATGACTTGAAAAACCAATGGCAATTTTAATCTCCTAAAAAACATTTGCCAAAAAAGTTATAGAGACTTGGCCCACACAGCCAGGAGAGGATGGACAGGGAAATCTTCTTTAACCTTTCATCTGACTCAGAAGCAGAAGCCCAGTATCACCTGCTTTTTCCACCTTTCAGTATCCTTACAAAGAGAATTGCAGTGCAGTGTAGAAGTTTAATTACCACACCCACAGGGAAAGCTTAGCAATAATGCTGTATAGTGAACTGTGTTAGATACAGTTGAAAAATGTATCTGAATGACCTCACAATGAGGTCAAGGTAGAAACAGATCCCTGTGAGTCGGTTACAGTTTCTGAAGGGACAGAAAGCAACCCTGCCACTGACCATTGCTGGATAGTAGTAAACCTTTATACCTCTGCAGCAGTCTCTGACTGTTGGAGAGGACAGCTAGCATCAGGGAGCTGATGCAAAATGAATGCCAGCGAGGATGCTTGGTTACATGGGAAAGAGAAGAGACAATCTAATGAAAACCTCTAGGCAGGTTTCTCAAGGATCCAACCATTAAAGGATTAATTGCTCTATATTTAAATAATAGATTTATTTGAAAAGATTTTTGGTACTAAATGGTTAGCAGGGAGGGTGTTAGTATGATCGCTTGTGTGAAAGGAGGTGCCAAGCCATAGTCTGTCCATAGGCTACTCAAATAACTTTTTTACTTAGCTCATG
>VZTV01069852.1:0-10602 GCA_013400875.1 Anhinga rufa | reverse complement strand
AAGAGATCTGTATCTACTGTTAGTCATGACTTTTGCTTGTTGTGTTTTAACAAGGCTATATATATAGATCTGTTGATAAGAAAGGCTTTCAAACATGGAGGTACAGACTGTCAACTTCTTTTAATTACCTTGTGCTAAGTAATACGTTAGGAATCATGTAGGACTACATACGGATGAGCTGGAAAAAACCATACAGACAATGTATTGGTTTTTATATGTCACTTAGTGTTTATTAGAAACAATTACGATCTTTGTACTCTCCATCCTTTTTCTTCTCAAGTGCTTCCTCTTTGGAACTCTCATAGTAATCTACTGTTACTATGTTTTGCTTGGGGAAAAGTCACTCTAGTTCAGTCCAAAAAATTGCTGTAGTCGCAATACCTTGTAGTTGTATTATATTGAATGTTGTGGTTTTACCTTCAACTGTGGGATAACTTAAGAACTGTTTGTGTTGTCAAGATTTTCACATAAACTAATAGCTCGCTTTTCAGCAGAGCTCTAAGCTGATGACGAGGAAAACTGGGCATTTATAATAGCGTTAAGAATGTTAACATGAGAGTACATACCCAGAGCTTGCTGTAACGTATACATGTGCGTGTTCAGGGTTTGGTTTTGTTTTGCTGCTACTGCTTATTGCATTTTTGCTTAGATAATGATGATCCTGCTATGTACAGACTTGGTTTATTCTCACTGCACTGATGTCTCTGGGAGCAGTTTAGTGGTGTATTCATGTATGTGTTTTTGTCAGCTCAGGCATTTTAACTCATAGCAACATTATGCAGGAGAAAAGTTTGAAGTGTAATTAATACTCTTTGTGTTAAGGCAATGCACACTTTATCCACAGTTCTAATGTTCAATGCAAACATCTGTACAGTTATTTTGTATTGATTCATACTGCATGCTTCATTATTAAACAGAAAACATTAAAGTTTTAGATCTTCATGGCTGTTGTTACATCTTCATGTATTTTTATTGCAGCCATTGCAGGGATGGAGTAATGAATTGTGATAACAACATAATAGGTGAGTGAAGAGAGATAGGGAAAAGATACTTGAAGCCAAGTGAGTATATATTTTCCAATCTTGGTGGAACACCTTAACTGTAGTAGAAGATTGTGCAATATGTACAAATAAATATGTACAAAGGAATCTGTAATTTAATAATTACATTTGTGTTATTGAAAGAGAGGCTGGTGCAAAGCAGCAGCATAACTTTTTTCTCTAGTGTTTTAAAGTAGTTATTTTATTAGATTGCTAATGTAAACAAGCTTAGCTGCATGACAAACAGCAGAACTTCAGTAGGACCAAGGTTAGCTTTGCCCCATAAAACATGGTTGTAGGAACTGAACACTGGCAGTAATTTTTCAGATATTTTTTTCTTTCCGTCCACAAACCCTGTGTAATTGAAATATGAAAAAATAGTATTTCATTTGTTATACTTAGAAAAAGCACTTGTTACGTTCTTTTGCTTATTACAGTATGTTTTATATGTTATGAAGTATTATAGTCCATACTCTTGTGATGCTCTTTTTACTTCAGTGAGAAAGGTTTCTATTTGAGGTTTCAGTTCTAGAATTGCCAACTATTAGCAGAAAACTGTTCCCCATGCATGTGAAGGTGGTGCTGGTACTGATCTGCCAATTACCCAGACCTCCCTCCCTAATAAGTAAATAAACAAATCCCAGCAACCAACCAAAACCACATCAAAACACTGCCACCACTTCGGGCATTTCTGTTACATATACACAGTATGCTCAGCACAACCCAAAAGCAGTTGTGCAATGCAGTTGTTTTGTTCGTAGTTGGTGGCTCCAGCATGGAAAGCTGTATCTAGCTCTCAAACCTGTTCTTGATTTTTTTTTTGCCTTCTATTGATTTCTGTTTCTCTGTTGGTAGTACTTTGCATTTCTGTTTTGGAGGCCTGATTCCTGACTGTTTAGAAAGTCATGTCCCTTACTAAACCAATATATAAATTTCAGTATTTTGTATGAGATTTATAGCGAGTCTGTGAAGCAACTACACTCAGGAGAGACAGGCAATTGGGTGTTACTGGATGTTATGCTTTTGTGTTACATGTTTTCAATCTAAATCTATTGCACACCTTTATGGAATACAAAGTTTCAGGTGTGAAGACTGATGTGTTTATCAATTTTTTTCTCCCAGCACATAGCTGCCCGGTTGGACAGATTTATATTAACTGCAGTAATCCAGAACTTGATCCTGAACTCAGCAGAGAGAGAACTTGTGAGAATCAGCTGCTAAACCTCACTTTCTCAGCACACCTTCCTTGTGTTTCAGGTTGTGTCTGCCCACCAGGGTAAGTACAGACATATTTGCATCTTGTGGTACACAAACATAAGGACTACTTTCCATAGCATTGAGTAATTAATTTTGATGAGGAGGTACCACACTTCTGCTTGGAGAATTTGAGGTGTCATGGGGTGATCATCCAACTTGTGAAGGTTTACTACACTACTATGTGGGCAGTTGAAGGCATAAGAAATGGTAAACCAAGAGACAGGTAGAGCCAAAGATCTTATTTCATGATAATAAAAACAAAATAACAAGAATATAGAAAGGACATTGAAATAATTTGATCCAACCACTGTACTACAGCAGAATTGTGTTTACCTAGATAATTTTTTTCAGACACCTAGCCTCTTAGTTGAACACTTCACTGAGGGAGACATGGTTCTTTGTTCCTAGGCATTATTTTCAGTATTCTCTCCCTCAGAAGGGTGTTTTAAATCTCAGGGATTTATGCTGAAAATGTGCAGATGAGATGATGTCGCGTTTTGGAATCAAGCACTGTATTGCTGAGAGATTTTTGAATATAAAAATAGTAATTATGTGTTTAATTTATGTTGGTTTTGATGATATTCAGCGTCTTAAGCATATAGTTTGAAGTTTTGAGTATTGTCACTCTAAAATTACCGTTTATGCCTTGAGCACCTTCTCAAAACAGAGTAAAAGCCAGATCCTCTGTCAAACTGGGTTGATATAGCTCAGTTGAAGTCTGAGGACTCATACTCATTTATGTGTAGGCTTTTCTGTGTCATGGTATAAGATTGCTACTCAGACTTCTGGTTTTTACCTTAACAATAAGAAGCATGAAATGTCAAACTGTTCACATGAAATGGAATGTGTAATTAGTTCACAATGTGGTACTGCAATGTAATTAGTCACAATATGGTACCATGGTGAAAAAGTGCAGTGTTGAGATTTTTATTTTTTTTTAAATTAACTGGAGGCAGACTTTTTCAGAATTGCAAAAACTCATCTGTTGGACCTGGCTGGTACCCTTCAAAGCCAGTGGCTACCTTCAGCAGGCTCTATACAGCAGGCACTCAGCAGAGAACAAAAAGTTTATATGATCTGTGTTGTGCTGTGCATGACCTCTGAGATAGTAAACTTTTCTACTGCTTCTTGGTTTAAGTTAGTTCTGGAATTTAAGCAATGAAAATGTGTTTTAGCGTTGGAAGGCTTAGTTAGCATCAAGTGCTGGTGATCCCAAAGCTCTGGTAATATGTTTGTATAGCTATAAGAGGCAGAGTTTAATAATTTCCTAGAGAGAAAAATACAAAATTAAGGAGACTAACTTCAGCAAACTTAATTCTGTTTTCTGATGGCTGTGCATTGCCTGCAGAGATACTGATGCAAACTTTTTTATTTTATTTATTTATTTTGCGGGGGTAGAGAGGCATGTTCATTTTGTAGGACCTTATCCTCAGTGCTTAAGGTAGACCTAGGAAATGGTGTCACATGCCTAGGATTTGAACCAGGAATATCAGTCTGTACTGATGAGGTAGAAATGACAAAGTATTTCTATGCATTTAATGTATAGTGCCAGCTACTGACTGTCAGGGAAGTGCTTATGTAGTGTTTGAGGGACACTTTCTCAAAAGGCAGGGGAACAAGTTTCCAGGTTCTGCCAGTCCTTCCATATGAAATGTAACTTGGCAGCATCTTGCTTCCATGATCACAAACTGCACTATTAGGAATATAAAGTGTAATCCAAGAATCATGTATTTATTTTAAACTGAGAATCGCTGTAAATGCTGTTCAGCTCTTTCCATTGTAGAGTTACTTGCAAGCTAGTCAAATCTGATATCTTTTAAATATTTGGCTCCATTGGTCCTATACTGCATATATATTTGTTTGAGATTGCTTTAAGAAGAATTAAGATGGTGCGTGGTTAGGGGTGCGTGTTGAAACACAAGAGACTTCTGCTATGTATTAACTGTGCAGTTTTTCTATTTAGACAGTAAATCTTAATGGTTTAGTTACTTTAATAATAGTTGCTTTTGGATAGAAGCTGTTGGATCTGAGTAGCCCTAATGTTTTAAGTCAATCACTGAATTCACACTCCAATTATTTGTACTGCAGATCGACCACATGAGAGTCAGAGCAACACAGTAAGACAAAAACAAATAATTGAAAGAGAAAGATGGAACAAATACCATTACCTTCAAACTGTACCTTTATCCTATGTTCATGACAGTTCTAGTACAGGATTCAGATAAACTGAATTTGTGAAACTTCAAAATCACTTTTCTAGGTAATCAGCTCTTACTGGTGAAATATAAAACTGAGGGGACGCTGTCCATTTCACAAGGGTAAAACAGCCATGAAGTTTCCTTGTTCTTAACATTAGTTTTTTTACCAAAAGTAGTTTCTTTCCTTTATTTATGCTTTTGTTGCTGTTCAAGATCTTGCATCAGTTTAGTTTGATTCATTATCTGTAAGCTAAGCTGATTTAAGTGGTAATGAAATCAGTTTAACATGTTTGATTATTTTTGGTTGATTTAGGTAAAGTAATGAAAAAAAAACTTGTAGAAAAGTGAATAAGTTTATAGTTAAGAAACCTGTATAGGAAGCTACATTTTTTTCAGGATGATAGATGTTTCCAATCTGTTTAGTTGGATGATTACTCTTCAATGATACAGTGGAAGATATTTAACATCGAAAGAGGGAAAGAACCTGTTTTCACAGATAGTGGTGTTAAGATTTCAAGGGGGCAATATTTTTATTTTTCAGTCTATTTTTCTAGTATCTGGAGAGTCTGAAACATTCTTTCAAATACATCACTGTTTTTAACATTCCTTCTTTGTTGTGCTTAGAGTACATTCTAGTGGAACTTCTGTGAAATGGAAACTAAATACAAAATACAAATTGGAGAGAAAAGTAGTAGGTGTCTCAGTGTGATTCATTTGACCTCCTTTTTCATCTGCAGTGAATATATCAGATGCAAGCAAACTGCTTTAAATATTTAAATTTAAATTTAGCAGAGAGCTGCCAAAGATGATCGGGGACTGGAGCATCTCCCTTATGAGGAAAGGCTGAGAGACCTGGGTTTGTTCAGCCTGGAGAAGAGAAGGCTGAGGGGGAAACTCATCAGTGCTTATCAGTATCTGAAGGGCGGGTGTCAGGAGGATGGGACTGGGCTCTTTAGTGGTGCCCGATGACAGGACAAGGGGCAACGGGCACAAGTTGGAACACAGGAACTTCCACTTAAATATCAGAATCACCTTCTTTCCTGTGCGGGTGCCAGAGCAGCAGCCCAGGCTGCCCAGAGAGGCTGTGGAGTCTCCTTCCCTGGAGACATTCAAACCCCACCTGGATGCGGTCCTGTGCCCCCTGCTCTGGGTGTGCTGCTCACGCAGGGGGGTTGGACAAGATCTCGAGGTCCCTTCCAACCTCTGCCGTTCTGTGATTCTGTGATTTGTTGTTAAAGGATTACCTCACAATGCTTTTGAAAGATTGATTAATTAATCTGAGAGATAGAATGTGTCAACATTACAGGTTTGTCTGTGTTTAGGTTGGAAGGGACCTTTAGAGGTCGTCATGATACAGAACATGCTGGCTCTACTGGATATAATGAATCCCATGCCTTTTAAAAAGTGGTTTTCCCCTCTCCTAATAAAGGGCCCCTCAGAATAACCCAAGAGGTCAAAATTTTTTCCTAATATAAAAACATTAGAAATTACAGACCTTAGAACACTGAGTAACATGAATGGCCCTATCTCCTCATGGAGCAGTGGAGTTGTCAAGGTGCATGAACTAAACAATATTAGTTCAGTCCAGCTAAGCTGCACACCCTGAATTCAACCAGCAATGTCTGATACCTGTGCTAAATCCATCAGAAAAAAAGCAAAATTGATAAAAATAGCATTATTTTAAGCATAGCAGGTTTTAATAGCACTTTGGGACTTAAAGAAAGGACAAATGTATCTTTATGGTTTTAAGGTGAAGACTGAAGTTGAGCAGGTAGTTTCTGCTCCTTGCTTCCTGATTTCAGTGGATGCTCTGAAATAACCAACAAAAAAAAGTTAATACAATGAAGAATGGATTAAAATTTGTCATGTTTAGTATACATAATTTAAATAAAAAATGAGTAGGTATTAACAGATGGGTTTTTTGTAAAGGGGATTTTCTTCCTTATATGTGAACTTTTAAAAAGTATTTATATATAACTAAGTGCATATTTTTATATCCCTACTAGCAGAGAAAACTGAACACTAGGGGTACAGCTGCTGTATGTTCTTTTTAACCATTCATTGTCAAGCACCTCACTCAAGAAAAGCTACCATAAGAAAAGCACTGTCATCTTTTTGAAGACATGCTTTTATTCAACTCAGTTGAATTAATAATATACATTAGTATTTATTTTAGATTGTATTATCCATCAGTATTTCCATTAACTGAAATTTTTAATAATTTCCATGTATATTATACATTAATTCCATCTTGCTGTAAATACAAGAGGCCCTCCAGCCCCCAGATATGAATCATGAATAATACAAATTTGGAGGCTTATGCCAATAGCTTGAAATACATATTGCCCCAAATGCAAGTAGTAATTACGTCTACTACTTTTTCTGTTACTACTAAGCACCAGTAGGATGCTGATGGTAAAGCTGAATACAGGGAGGTTTCCCAATACAGGGTGAAACTGTAGAAGTACAGGGGTCTGACTATTTCAGCTGAAGCATCAAAATCAGTTCTTACACAGAAGGATACAGCAAGGATTCTGCCAACCCTTTAAGCTTTCTGCAAAACGCCCAGTCCTTGGCAAATTTACTTAATATTTCTTTATAATAAACTGAGAGGCAAGGGAGGAAGAGGTAGACTGTAAAATGCTTCCTAAACAAGTAAGAAAACACTCAGTAGGAATGTAGTAATTCTGTCTAGACAGTGAGTAAACTGCAATGAAGCCATTAGGTGCTACAGTAATGTGATCAACATCTGCTGCTTTTTAAAATTTAGTTGTCCTGGTTTCTGGTTAGGGAAGTGATGGGTAGTGGTGGAATTCACATAGGTATGAGAAACGTTACCTGCTGCTTATTTAATTCTTTTTACATTCCTTCAACTCGATTACAGACCTTTGTAGGAAGATTTGTGTAACCCTCAGGGCAGATTCATTGTTGGTGCAAAAGTGTTTGTGGCTGCTTAAATCCGTTGGCAGTTGGCTGTTGCCCAAAGGAGGGGAAAGAACCATACAATACACAACCTATTGAAAACTGCTCCGGTGGAGGCTGCAAGACTTATTTTTCAGTATTCTGGTCCAGATTTGTGGGCTTTGCAGAAGCAAAGAATTGTTTGTTGACTCACAGGGGACACCTTGCTTCTAGTGATGCTTTTACCAAGACTGTTTACATATTTGTTTGTATGTGAATGAACAAAGCTATAGAAAATAATGAGATAGTAATGAAACTGAACATTCAGTATGGTGAAGTGTGATAGATGTCATTGTATCTTTGCAGTTCATTGTAGGTTGGTCAGTAAGTATAGGTCTCCAGAAGAACATCTGATACTTCAAAGGAGAGCTGTACGAGGCCTCCCTGTGGGGTATTTGTGGTGAATTCTTAGATCATGGAAATCTATCTATTTGCTTGGCTTTACAAGAGAGAAAGCTGTTAGCTCTTGTTTTAGCGAGGGTAATAATGTGAGGAAAAACCTGTATTTAGTGTTACCTTGTCAGTATGATGCTCTTAGTGTCTGAATGTGCCCTGTTTGGTTCTGAGCAGCTTTAAGCCAGTGGGAATTTCAGTCTCACAGTTGATTGTCTTCAAGTGACATAATACTTGAAATAAGTATGGATTACAAAGAACACTTCACGTACCTTGGGGGAAGATTAGTTTTTTCAGTTTAACAGGGGAGGAGGTTTTATGATGACTGTACTTTCCCATTAAGAAGAGCTAGAGTTGCAAATTTCTATCTGATAAATATCACGCTGAAGAATTCTAAGTTGTAGTACACAAATTACCAGTTCATTTATATGAGTAAATAAAATGTTCCATGATAAATGTAATGATGAAAGCTTTCCTTTTGGATACTAGGGAAACAAAACAGTGCCATCACACTGTTTGTCACGTATGTGCCTCTCACCCATGATCCCTTGTCCATGGTTCAGTGTCTTGCCCAAATTACAGTGCTAAATGTCAGAAATGCCAAATCTATTTTCTTCAGAAAACTGTTAGGAACACAGGAAAACCTGTATAAAATTTGCATTATTACAGAGAAGTACTGGAATTCTAAACAAACTTACCTTGAAAAAGAAAAAATATTATCAACCCAATAGCACTGTTTTCAGAAACAGTTTATTTCACAATAGAAATAGATCTCAAAACTTAGTATTTAGAAACAAGGATAATTGTAGATTGTGTGGTGCCTATAAAAAATCCTTTTACTGTGCAACTAGCTTGTCAGTTTTTCTAGCTACTTATGTGTGTCAGACAGGATCCTGTACAGAAGCAATACAGAACCCAAAACAAGTTGGAGCTACAGCAGTTAGTCAAAGATCCTGCTGTAACTTATCAAGAGTTTGTTTCACAATTTTCATTTGGCAGATTGATTTATTATCAAAAGTTTTCTTCTATCTGTTACTAGACCTTTAGGTACTGGTATCTGTGTGCCTATCCAGCAGCATTACAATATCTTTAAAAAATGAATCCATCTTTGGAAGAAATACAACTTTCTTGGGCTCCATGAAAACATCACTTTTTAAATAAAATCATTCAATATTTCAGGTATATTTAGTGAGATTTATTTATTGAATCTGTTTGAGATCTCTCTTTATCCAACTCTCACGTTTCAGTTTTTCCAGACATTGTTAAAAACCACAAGTATTTTAGTTTAAAATTTAGACTAGTTTTATTTTTGTCTCGCTGGGCAAGAATTCCTGTATTCTTTCTCTGTTAATGGAATATTTTTCACAATTTTTTTGAATTTTCAGTTTTTATCTGTTACCCTGGGAATTGTGATTATAAGCACAAATTGAAAGCATTAGTCTTGAACTGTAAATAGCTGTGCATCTGTGTTATGAAAATCTCTGAAGGCCTGTGAGGGTACTTCTGCTAATAAAGTTAAATATATTTGTGATTGCTTGCACGAGGGTGCCAGTCATACAGAAATACGTACTCAGTTAATTTTGTGCAAACAGGATAGCTCTTCTGATAATGATTAAGTTATTCATAGAGCAAGAGATGTAACTATAGGTATAGGAAAACTGCAGCAAATGAAAGCTCTTTAAATTAGGTAAAGAAAAGAGAACAAGAAGAAATCCTCATTTAAAAGTTATTAGAATAAATAAGCTACTGATTTTTGATAGTAAGAGCACTTACTGCTAGAGCAAAGGGGTGTGATGGCTCTTGCATTTCTTGGAAGGTCTCTTGGCTTTAGTTAAATGTAAGTTAATTGGGTGAATAACACGAAATTTGGTGAAATTTAGAGGAGGTGTGGAAAAATATTAATTTTCCTGACCTTCAAATTTGTACATTAATAAATAAGTTTTCACAGGGCTAGCTGTTGAATGGCTAGTACCCAAAGTGCTAACACTTACTAAAGATAAAATATTTGGGTACCTGTGAAAAGAAATTGCCAAATTACTTGTATATAATTGATAAAATTATGCCTTTTCCATTTCAGAAGATTTTAAATATTATTTGTTTTTCAATAGTAATAATGCTAATACTTTAAAAGTTTAGGGAAATATTTTTGTGTATAGATACTAGGTGTACTTCTGCTGAATGTATTTCTTGTTGTGGTTTTTTTTTGATAGTCTTGTTAAACATGGGGATGTGTGCTTGGAAGCAAATGAATGTCCATGTTCATGGAAAGGAAAGGAATACTTTCCAGGTGATAAAGTAATTTCTTCTTGTCATACATGGTAAGTAGAGATCTATGTAGGTGGTTATTTCATTTTAGTTGTGTATCTATGGGTTGATTATTCCATCATGTTTCTTAATCATACGTTTCATACCAGATTCTGGTAAACTATCTATCTTAACTTTGTATTTACATTTGTTCAAAGAGCTATGAAAATGACATTTTTTTTAGGGTTTGTTGTTTCAAGGAATTTGTATATAACAAAATAACAGCTATTTGGGAATTTAAAAACAAAACAAAACCCCCCAAATTATTTAGAAAATTCATTGTGTTGATTATCAAGGTAAACTAAATTAATATTCCTTGGCCATTGTTCCTAAAATACAGGTAAGGTCCTTCAAATATTACACTTGAGTGACATTTGCTAAAACTTTTTACTTGTTCATTTTCACATTTAACATTGAATCTGAGCAGCCTAAGGACCCAAAACATAACC
>VZTV01069849.1:1225-20998 GCA_013400875.1 Anhinga rufa | reverse complement strand
GGCTATGGGGATGGGAAACCTTCCTACCTCTGGTCTGGTAGGCTAACACCATTATGCCAAGCAGCATTAGCAATCTGTCCTTGGAAAGGAGATGGGACTTCACCAGTAGCTCTTCCTGTCCCCTTGTAAGAATGCGAATCACCACATTCAGTCCAGGGAATGATGGGGATTCAGCGCCAGGGCTCAAGACTTAACTATGTTTGCTTCTACCTGATCAATTAAAAGAAAAGCCATATGGTTTTCTTGCTATTGCATGTGATTTCTGCTTGAAAGCAGATATCACAACAAATTGGTCTGGAGCTTTAGAGCTTATTCGCACTAATATTTATGAGTGCTTGTGGTGCATAAGCGAAACAAATAGTAGCCTAAATTGTACTGGGAGAATATGAAGGATCAATTCAGCAAACAAAACAAGCTCTGATCTTGTTAGCTATACAAATACACACAAAGCACATTCAGAGAATAATAAATACCTCCTATTTCAACAGCTTCTTTCATTCCCTGAAGGCCTGTGAACCCATACAGAGATCCCACCAGGCACCTCTTCAGCTATGTATAGTAACTGCAAGTTGTGTATACAGCATCCTTCCTAGCAGACTGTCCTGCAGGTGCTGCATAATTAACCCAAATCAGATATAATCCCAAATTGAGTAATTGAGTAGCAATTGAGTAGCAAATGCTGCTCAATTGTCCAAGCAAAGGAGAACAGACTATCCAGTGAACTGGCTGGGGAACATGGCTTGGCAGAGTGCAACTCCCTGTGTGGAGAGCTGTTGTAGATAATTTTTTTCATGGAAAAGTGCCAAGGAACCTTTAGTGATACTAGATAGGTAATAAAACTCAGAATTTGTGTCTCATTTGAAATACCTCTGGGCCATCAGTGGACCCCGGTCTGTAATGATACATTGGGGTGATGGTTTGGTATAGACTCTGGTAGTAACACACTGTTTACTTTTTCACCTGTACCCCTTCCTGTGTCAGTGTACTTATTTTCCTGAAAAATATCCTGGCTTCTCTCAGCAGAACAGGCTAAGCAGAATTTTGCAATAATTAATAAAATCAACTGGTCAAATTAATTTTACTTAAAAAAAAACCTGATTAGGATAAAATTCCCAGCATTGACAGTCTCGTCAGAAAAAATCTGCACAACTACCTTTTGATATCCCTGGCATTTTCCAGCATCAGAAATACTGCATCATTTCTGAAACAGAAGCTGCTGTGCCAGCTTCCTCCAAGCAGCCTGGCTTGATGGCAGCTGCCAGATGTGCTACCAGGGGTTTGCAGATCACAGAGTTTTCAGGCACCACTGCTGTGCATTGTGTCCTATTGCTGCACCATCAAAGGGTCACTTGGTATTAGACAGTGACCTGGGCCATGGGACTGGGATCCGGGGGTGGTTTTCAGTCAGATTTCTTGAGCTGAACATTATGGATGGTGATTTTGGGGCAATCTCTGACATTTCTGTGGTTACAGCTTTGAGGCTCAGAAAGGGACTGTGCTTGGGGCGCGAACACGGCACAGTGCTAGTGCATAGGGGTCTGCTGCTGGATGGCACATCTCTGAGGCAGCAGGTTAGCCTCCTTCCACAGATGGCAACTGGGGCATGGTGGCCTCTGGAGGCTGAAGTCTTGGTTCAGACTTTCATGGGCTCTTGAAGCTCCTTCAGCAAATGCAGTTTCCCTGTCAGTGAAACAGGGAGTCTTGGGATCAAATGAGATGTACTCTTTGGGGGCTTGTGGCTAGTTATGTCCCCTCCTTCAATTTGTTTTTTCCTTTCATTATTAATTCACTAAAACAGTGTATAAGAAAAGAATAGTAGAGGTGTTGAAGCAAATGATTTTTTTCTTAATTGTGATGTGAGCAAAATTATGCATTTCACTTTAAATGGAAAGTAGTATTTGAGGAACAGAAAATGTCCAGGAGACTGTTTTCTAAAATTGAATTTCTATAATGTCCTTCAAAAGATGTCTCCAGGACCGTGTTCTATTTCTGTCTGGCTTTACTGAGAATGTGTACAAAAATTCCCTCCTAAAGATTAAAGAGAACTATGAGTCTTTTTAGGTCACTTTCCATGATCCTCCCTCCTCTGTCCATCACCTTTTATGTTCTGCCACCTCTGCTGTGCCGCTCATCACTCATTCACTGCATTGCCATGGAAGTACCTCCTCTCTTTTACTCCTCTTCCTGTGAACGGGCATTGCTTCTTTCTCACCCATATGGTGGCACTGCCCAGAGCCGCTGTCACGTGAAGGGGCTGACTGTGCACGGGAGGAGCTCCCTGGAGCTCTTCTGTTATAAACCATCAAACTCTCCTTTAACATTTCTCTGTCCTGATTTTTGAGGAACACTAGTGATGGGTGAGGGGAGAACACTGCTTATGAGCCCAAGGCCATTGCCTCCTTGCTTCCTCAGGCACACCCAGGTGCTCTCTTGCACGTGCCCATCTCAGTGCAGTGGTCAGTGCTCTTCTGGGGGGGTTTTTATCCTCAGTGTTGGCTCCATTACGGTGCACACAAATAACAGTAATGTGTTTAATGGACTGCCTGGGCTGAAAACAATTTGGATCCCATGTAGAAGTGTCTTCAACAGCCTTTCTCAAGCTGAAGGGTTCAGCCTACAGAGGTGCTTACAGCGGAAACACTGTTAGAAAGGAACTGGCAAGAGACTCTTGGAGCTAATTATAATAATAATGTTACAGAACTAAAGCAGAGGAGATAGAAGACATTAGGAATGAAGAGAGTTATTTAAATAGAATAAGAAGGTATTTTAGAGAACTTAGATTGGCAGGGGGAATGTTGATGAAAAAGTGTATCTACACAAATAGGCTTATGATTAAAAGCTGAATTAGTGAATATAGTTAAGAGGATTAAAAAGAAAAAATTAAGCTAAATAGTTGGGATAGAAATAGTGCAGTGGCTTTGAGCAGGTTGTGGTTTATCAGCCTGCAACTTCTGCTCTGCAGAAAGAGAACACAGAAAAGCTAGTCAAGCAGAAAGCCCTGTGGCACGGTGGGGACTACTGATGCTGGGCATCTCCTGAGGACTTCTTCTATGGGCATGCTTGGTGGTGAGGCTGTGTCTGAAGCACAGGGGAACATCCTCTTGCCAGGGATGCCCCTTTGGCATTTGGAGGTTTTGGAGGTAGAATTCCCTCTTTATAGGGTCCATTAATATCCTTCTGCTGGAAGTTGCTTCTCTGTGAGGGGTATTTCAGCACACACCAAGGACTGTATTTTAAAATGTGAGTGTTTGCCATCCTTTTTATAAGATAGATATTTGGGCACTTACAGTACTTGAGCATGTAATGATGGCAACTTCCACCTAGTAGCAAGCAGGAGGTTATTGGCACCTTTTGAGGAAAAGTACATTACAGAAAAATCTGGGGGCAAAATCCAGGACAATATTGTCATCTTGACTTCAATTACTGTGCAGTTTCTTTTCTCCTTCTCATATACTTATCTCTACTAGAATTGTGCTGCTGGCATTACTAAGTAGGCTTTGACAGTCCTTTAGGGCATCTAGGTCCCAGTCCTCTCGCAACACTTATTTACCATGGTTTAAACCTCTTTTTCATGTGGAGGGGAGGTGATTTCCAAATACAGACCAGTCTGCCATAGGCATTGCCAGAACTGCAATCCTTGGACCCTGCAGTGCTAATATGCTGCAGAAATTCCATGGGAGTGGATGAAAGAAAATGCAAATCCCGTTTCTTAAACAAAATGCAATACTGGAAAAAGTTGGACTTATTTTATTAATACCTCTTGGACTCACGCTATTAAAAGGAGAGCTTTAGTAGTTATCAGCAAGGAAACCTCTAGGTCTTTATGCATGTGATCACTACACACCACATGCTCATACAGCCTTTATGATTGTTTGATCCTTGCGATAATTAAGACTATTTCATGATAAAATAAGGGAAAAATGGGTTTTGCACTCCAAAGTAACCTTAAATGTTCACCCTGAAATAAAATGTTTGGTGCTTTGAATTGTCCAGAATTCCTAAGTAAAACAATGGTGATTTCAGTACTGTTATGGGAAGTACATAAGGGTACAACACATCTTTAGTATTATACTTTCCCTTTGGTGAATCTCATCCTGTCTATTTGCTGCAGTGGTTGCTCAGGGTTGTTCTAAACACTTGTGTTAAACTCAGGGGAAATAAAGGGATACACAGCAAAAAGGAGGACTCCATAGCAAACAGTCAAGAAGGAGAAACAGTCAGGATGAAGGGGAATATACAACTGTGTCAGGAGATGGGGCTGAGGAATTGTGGCAAAGCCTATGCAAGGGCCAGGAGCAGAAGAGAGACAGCAAGCATTACCTTAGGACCCTCCTGCAGTAGGTTTTCCAAGATCTTGTGGCTCATCTTCATTGTTCATGCTGTAAAGAGTTGGCAGCTGTAAACAAACTGTCCTCAAGTTCAGCCCCAAATTTCAGTTTCTTACATGTCCTGTATGTTTTCTAGTTTTGGGGATTGTTACTCTCTCATATAACTACATGTGTTTCTTATTCTTGTCATTTACTACAACTTAGTTATCCACACAAACATTGCGATTACTGAGGGCTAGAGCTTTGCTGATACTCTATGGCCTGTCCTAGCAATATGAGGCACCAGGTTCAAGATGCATATGGACCTGTATGTAAAGGCAGCTGGAGATGGAAAATGCTATTCTCAGGCCACCTTAAATGCCTCAGAAATAATGTTCTTTATTTTTGAGTGAAAACAAAGCCGTGTGAATACTGTTTCCATCTTAACAGAACTGTGTAGGAACTTTTCTTTTCAGACTGGAAAAGCTTACAGGGGTAGTTTTACTTTTCTGCTAGAGTCTATTTCCTGGTCTGATGGAAGGGTCCAACCTGCCTCTCAGAGATCTTCCTGATGAAAGAGACCTTTAGTTACAGCTAATGTTTCCATGAAAAGTTTCAACTTTTGCAAAACTCTGCACTTCAATAAAAATGCTTAATCAAAAATATTCTGGCCAGCTCTACATATGCAGTCCTTTTCATTAGCTTTATAGAAAGAATATATTCTGCCGAGCTACTTATATTCTTAAGCTGTCATTATGCCAGCAGTGAGCATTCTCCTCCCGCTGGCTGGCACTGCAGCCCAGATCCACCAGGGTGTAAATCACGAAACCTATGTTAGCTTCAGTGATGTGCTGTAAGAAAACAGTTGTCCCCCGGCTCAGCCTGTTCCAGAGGAGAATCTGCCCCACTGATTTGAATTTCTTTTTGCTGTTCACTGTCCTGCATTCCACCTCTATCCTATTATTTCTTCCTGCTCCTGTGCCTCCACTTGAGCAGCAGCACATAACAGAGACCAGGATTTTTTTTTCCCTCCTTCAGCAAGCCTGATTGAGACTTCCATTTCTTGCCCTGTTTGTTGAACCAGTGGAGCTAAGCTCATATCCTTCATAATCCAAGGTGACATGACAAGGGTCTCTGGGGGCTAGCCCTGCACACTATGTGAATGAACAGTCCTACAAATCATCAAATAATTTTTCACTACTTTGACTTCTCTCTTGTGCTGCTCAGCTCTCAGAAAACAAAGATTACTCTGTTTCACCCTATAGCATGTTGAATTTGAATAGCTCTTTAGTCCCCTGTTCTTTTTAATGATTGTTGATATAGTTGTAGTAAATAATCTTTTTCATCAAGAGACATCTGTGTGCGCATCCACTGTGGGAGATGCTGCTATTCCCATTTATGCATGGGGACACTGAGTTGGAGAGAAGTTATGGGTGTGGTTTTTGTGGTGCTCAGTATTGCCATCTCCAGCTGAAACTGAGAGATATGGAGCACCCAGCCACTTCCTCCCGGGCAGAGCTGGCAACAACACTCTCTGGAGAATGCAGAGTATTTTCCTATGACTGCAGGGCAGGACAGTGCCACAGCAGTGAACTCCGGGGCTAAGGATCAGTGTAATTTCCTTGTCCTTCTACTGCCCATCCAGCCATTTGCGACTTTCACCTTGGCATAAAAAGTCCTCTATAAAAGGACATTTGGGCAACCAACAAGGACATGGATGTCAGAAGTGGGAGATGATTCCTGGGTTTTTAGTGTAGGCTTCTGAGACATGTGTCCCAGGTGTGTGGTCCCCTCCATCTTACTGGCATTTTGGTTGCCTGCTGGAGACTCAGGCTCACTCCCTGCAGTCCCAGCAGCAGGAAGGAAAACTTTTGAAGGGTTTCAGCCCACCAGGGGCTGCAGGAATTATTTCCCACCTCCTTAACTTTGTTGGAGCTTTGCTATCACCTAGATGCAAAAACATATAAATGGGATTTCTGTTGCATTGAGGGGGGATCTCATCAATACCTATAAATATCTGAAGGGTGTGTGTCAGGAGCTTGGGACTGGACTCTTCAATGGCACCTGACAACAGGACAAGAGGCAATGGGCACAAGTTGGAACACAGGAAGGTCCATTTAAATGTGAGGAAAAACTCCTTTCCTGTGCGGGTGCCAGAGCAGTGGCCCAGGCTGCCCAGAGAGGCTGTGGAGTCTCCTTCCCTGGAGACATTCAAACCCTGCCTGGACGTGGTCCTGTGCCCCCTGCTCTAGGTGTGCCTGCTCACACAGGGGGCTTGGACAAGATGATCTCTTGAGGTCCCTTCCAACGCCTACCGTTCTGTGATTCTGTGAGGAAAGCCTCTGCTTTTGGGATGTTTCGGATCAGGGCAGATGGTATAGTCTTCCAGCCCTGCCTCTCTATCCCCATTTCTGTTGCAACCCAGGCACACTGAGGGCTGTAGCCGTGAAGCACAGAGGAAAATCACGGGTCCCAGTGTCCTCCCAGATGCTGCCTCCATGGTCTCCAGGTGTTTGTGATGTGGCCATATTTTCTGGGGCAATAAGACTGAGCCTGTGCTACCCATCACTCCAGGCAGCTCCCGAGCAGCAACTGAAGTACCATGGTTTTCACCAGGGCTAAAATGGTTTGGACATGAACTCATATCTCTGCATGCTGGCCTCAGCTTACCCTTTCTGG
This sequence comes from Anhinga rufa, assembly GCA_013400875.1. Taxonomy (NCBI): domain Eukaryota; kingdom Metazoa; phylum Chordata; class Aves; order Suliformes; family Anhingidae; genus Anhinga; species Anhinga rufa. The sequence goes on along the minus strand of VZTV01069849.1, from coordinate 14,012 downwards.
GTGCAATATCTCATGGGAAAGACTGCCAGGGCCATTGGCTGATTTTCACTCTAATTATGCTGTGCAGTAACACTGAATAAGTCTGTCAGAACAGGTCTTTTCCCTTCCTCACTCCAGATCCACTCTTTCCCTTGTTTTTTTTTTCTCTCAAGTATTTTCTCTTTAAGTTCTCTGTGGTGCTCCCTAGCCCATCTACACACACCTGTGATGGATGGCTGTCTTTCAACCAGGGGATTTTGGAGGGATTAAGCATGAAGACAATATAATCGGTGTCCTGTTCCCTCCAGACCCTGAAAAGCACTCTCCCAACATTTTCATTTACTTGTCACTGCCTGCTTAGGATGCCTGACCTGCAGACACATTTTGGAAAAGAAGATCAACACCTTTGTGTAGCTGCTGGATAGGCAGTGAGTCAGAGCTGATGCTGGGATGCTGTGAGTGCAGCTGCAGCCACCAGTGCTGCTCTCTGCAGATGGACAAGCCAGCCTGTATAAAGGGGAGCAAAGACATTCCTTCTAACCCAGAGGCAAAATAAAAGGAAAACCCAAGTTTAAAAAAAAAAAGAGGCTTTTTGATGTTTGAACAAATTTAGTTTTCCCTTTATTTTATTCTCGCCTTCTGAGCTTTGACTAAGACAGCACATGGAGAGGATCACAACTGACCAGGGGGACAAGTGCAGGAGGTTTGTACAGACAAGAAGTGTCCAGATTTAGAGAGACCATGACTTACAGGACCCCTTAAAATGTTTACTCTGCCCTAGTGGGAATTCCCACAGAAGCAGGACACCCAGCCACTGAATGCAAAGCACCTCTGCACCTGCTTATTTTCTTTCTTGGTATTGAACCTCCCTCTGCCCCACACATGTAGTATTTGGCCATTCTTTCCACTTTGTTCTGCGATGTTGCTGTCTTTCTTTTCTGTAATAGCAGACCTGCTTGTGATACTGTTCCATAAGCCATGATAGACAGCAATCAGTCTGGGATCCTCCTTTCCTGTAGTTAACTTCCTGCATTTATAAGACAGTGGAAATTTAGAAGAAATTCTTTGGGGGCTGGTGATAGCTGAAAGGTTCTGAACAGGGCAAGGACATCTAGAAAGACTGAGCCTGTATTATCACCAGCCCTGCCACATTGCTTGTTCTGTGGCAGAAATGAAGCCTTAATTTACACCTAAGGAGAAAGAGTTTGTTTTCCAGCTTCTGCACTGATTTCCTGTAGTGATCTACATGTGTTCTCCATTGTCTTGAGTCTATTGCATCTTGCCTTCACCTCCCTCCAACCTAGTCACACCTATTCCTCTTCTCAGCTAAAGCCTCTCTCTTACCGCTGTCAGAAGATTTCTTCTGCCTCTCTGAGTCTTCAGCATACCTGTCCCCCTGCTCATCAGAGCAACAGTCACAACAGGCTTTGCTCCCACTCCCTGGCCTCCCACTCTCCGTGCCCTGCAGCCTTGCATATGCTGTGCATCTCAGTTGCTCTTCGCGGTGTGGCACTGCTCAGCTCCCATTGCCTTCCCCAGGAGCCCTTTGGAGATGCTTTGCAGTGGTTCTAGCCATGAAAATAAGTTGTGCAAATGGTTTCAACAAACAAATAAAACACCTTCTCTTTTTGCTGTTTCCAGAAAAGAACAGAGAAATGGAAACTCAGGAGAGTCCTTGGGTGAAACTTGTTTTTTTGTTGTTTTTTTTTTTTTTTTTTTGTGAATGAGTGGAGGGTCAGATCAACCTCCTAGCTTCCAGTGGACAAAACATATACAGCAGCGCTGTAGCTGTAAAGGTCATAAAGGGTCAGAGGAACATGCCTTTCTTCTCATCATTCCTCCAAATTCTGCAGAAATCTAACAGATTTTATTGCTATTTTTTTTTTGTGGCAAATCGAGGTCACTCTGCTGGGTGTTTTATAATATATACAAGTGTGAATGCAGGCTGATGCTGCCTGCCAATCTTTGTGCCCAGCAGTGGTACAAGACTTGCTGCTGGTGTAACCTCCTGCATGTGCAAGTTCCTCCTCTGGCTGGTTAACAAATACCCACTTCTTCCAGAAGCGAAGGATCATGATCTCAACCTCAGCACCCAGCTGCTGCATTGTCATTGTAACAATAGTGCTATTGTAACTGGAAGGAGGTGATGCTTTCCAGGGATTCATTGAGCAAGAAAGGCTCTGAAGTGTGTGAGATCTGAAGAGAGCAACAAATGACAATTCAGCATAAAGGCACTCTCGGTCCTTTTGGGAGAGTGGAAGAGAAGAATAATATGACCTAATAAAAGGTATTATGTTTTGTCCTTACATACCTTGCCTCTCCAACACTAAAATGGACTAGGACAACCTAGTTTGGCCAAGACATAGGCTTAGCAACTGTTGAATTTTTTCCAGCTGGACAACAGGCTATTGGAAGTGTTGGAGGCAGCAGAAGGAAATTGAGAATAGCTGTTTACCTAGTCCTGGAGCTGCTAAAATTGATTATCTTCCTTCTCCTTGTGCCACCATTACACAGACACATACTTTTTCACATGTTTAAATGTGCAGGTATGACGGCTTGAGCCAAGGGTTACTCAGATATCTGTGTGTTTAATTGCATGCACAGTTGCAGTGTTAAATATTCAGGCAAACAATTCCTGCAGCTTTTGCCTCCTTTCAAAGTATGACCCAGTGAACCCCTGTAGGCTGTCTGAACTGCAGTGACAGCCTTGCCAGACGGGCACTGTCTCTGCTTTAAAGGCCAAGCCGTCATGTCTTACACACCAAATCTGCAATTCAAACAGCCCTCTCTTCACATTCCCCAGCCTGCATCTGAGACATTCACCGGCAGCATCGTAATCTTGCTCCCCCTTCATCATTTGCCTGCTTGAGAGGCCGAGACCTGGCATGGGCAGAGGGTGGCGGGGCAGGCTCTTTGCTTTTCCCATCCTGCAACACCATCCCAGAGAGGATGTGACCTCATCTATTGCTTATTACATATGAGCTGGAAAAAGGAGAAAGCACCTGCTTAGCCTGTTGTTAGCTTAGGAAGAACTTGGGTCTCGTGATTAAGGAAAGAACTGGGGGCTGAAGGCCTCTGCCCTCTGGCTCTGGCTCTGACACAGATGTCCAGATGGCCTTGGGCAAGTCACCTGAACTCCACAGGAATCTGGCCCCAAGCTGTTTGCCTCCATCTTGTTTGCATCAATGTGCTTGTGTACCCCTGAGGACCACTACTAAGATGCTTGGAAAATTAAAAAAAGGCAAGTGCTCTGGCACTAGGATTGTGATCTACCATATTTTCCACTTTCACTGGAAAAAAATGAGTATGCCACAAAAGAAAACAAAAAACAGCAATGGAAACCTCTGCTTGAGGTTGTCAGTTGTTGGAGCAAAGAATCATCCTGGTTATCACAGTATGTGCTGTCTCATGCAACACAGTGTTAACCCCAAGCTTCTGCCATACCAGACCAAAGATACTCCACTTCTGAGAATAAGTTTTGTCATTACACTCTTTTTAGGTTTGGATTCATAGTTCCAAGATGGGAATACCTTCCCCCTGATCCTCACTCACCCCCTGTCAAGCCCATCATAATCTATATGGAAGGTTGAAAGGAATAGTGGGATTTGCTCTCTGTCTTTTTTTGTCTGTGATTTGAAATCTGCTGCATTTCTTTACTGCTGGAGAAAAAAAGATCTCGTATATTAGTGTTAAATCTGTTTTCACCCCACACCTCCTTCCACATCTATTCTCATTCCTTTTAAAGACAGCTTGACTGCGGGTGTGAAATACAGTGTTGGGAGTTCATACATTACTTCCCTTGAAGTAAATCAAGATTTTTGTTATTTCACAGTCATTTTGCCTGAGCTATTTACGTAGTCTTTCCTAGGTGTAGGCCTGGGCTGTTTGCTGGGAGATTCAGGATCCAATTGAGCTGTCAGTCCCCACTTTTCTTCTCAGGGCAGTTGCTTCAGTGCAGCCACTGCCAGCCTAACTGGGTGCAAACCAAACCAAGTTTGTGCTGAATGAAAAATGCAGCCATTATGATGCTCCTTTTCCATTTCTCCACCTGATCCTCTGAGGACAGCTCCAGCTATCAATTATTTGGGAAATTGGAGCCATCTGTGGGGCACAGGGAGCTTTATCTTTGCATGCTGTGCACAGCAATGATATGAACTGGGAGTCCCATAGGAAAAACACTATTATTATTTAAAGAGCTATCGGCTGTCATTGCTCTGTCCTCTGCTGAGGTCTCTGCAGCTTTCTGATTGCCTGGCTGTTTGGCTTTACACTGATTTATTGTACCTACATAAATAGGATGACTAATGTGTTTTCCAAATGATAATTCTACACCCAACTGTAACCCCTCTTTGTTCTGCATGAGCCCTTGGGTGTTATTTTCTTTCCTGTATCCATCCTGAATTGCCTTGCTTCTCTTGGGCTTCAAAGGTGTCTCCGGTATCTTCAGGAAGCTTTTGCTTGTGTAACAGTAGCTGCTTATTGCTGTGCAAAGTGTTGTGGTTTCAGATCCTGTTTGGATTACTGAGCTGCTTTCCATGTGCAGAGCTGCAACCTCACCGGCATCTCTCCCTGGCAGGGACTGGGAGACTGCATCTGGAATCACCGTGTCCAGTTTTGTCCCCCCAGTACAAGAAATACACCAGCAAAATGGAGCAAGGTCCTCTTGGCGGATGACCACCATGATGGTCAGAGAGTTGGAGTACAGGATGTAATAGAAAAGGCTGAGAGATTGGATTTGTTCAGCCTGGAGAAGAGAGGGCAAAGGCAGATTTTACTGGTCTTTTCACCTGACTAAAGGAGGTTATAGGGAAGATGGAGCCAGGCTTTTCTCAGAAGTGCACAGTGTCAGGACAGGAAGTAAAGGATACAAGTTGCAATGAGAAAAATTCTTCTTCATAAAGAAAAATAAATTCCCCAGGAAGACTGTGCAGCACTGAAAGAGGGCCCAGAGAGTCTGTGGGTCTCCACCACTGCAGAAATTCAAAATTCAAGTGGACGAGGCCCTGAGCATCCTGATCTAGTTTTGAAGTTGCCCTGCTGAGAGCAGGGGTTGTATCAGACAGCATCCTGCAGTCCCTTGCAACCTGACTTATTCTGTGATTCTGCCCCCTGTCTGTGTCTCCCAGGAAAGTGCTGGGGAGAGGAGGGGAGCCTCACCCAGCTCTCCTCTCTACTCGCTCTGTGTGGCTACCCACTGTAAAAGATTGCTGAGAGGAGGGGGAGTAAAATTCCCTTTCCCTATTAACATCACCTGATGTGACTGTCTTTTCGATTTTGCCAGAAAATTTTCTATAAGGAAAATTATACTTATATAAGGAATTGGGCCATGCCTTGCATTTTCAGAAGTCCCATGCAAATGGCCTGACTGCCTGTGCAGTCTCTGCGAAGCTGGGCTGAGCTAGAGGCAAGCAAGTTGTGGGGAAAAAAAGCAACAGGTCAAACAAACTTGTTGTGAGGAAGTTTTCCCAGTTGTGAGTTCAAGGGAGATGAGGGGATTTATTTATTGAATAAATCACTGTCCTGCGCTGTCTCTGTGTTTGTCTGTGGCTTTATCTATTAAATGGAGCCATTAGGAGAACTAAAATGCTCCCCAGAGTCATTCAGGATGAAAATACTTTCCTTTTTGTCCCAGCTACTTCTTACCACAAGAAACAATTTCCCATCTCTCAGAGGCCTTTGCTATACAGAGCATGTAAGTGATGGCCTAGGACGGCTGAACAGTGCCGTCCTAAATCTCTGCTTTGTCGCGCATGATGAGTTAGAATAAATGCAATAAATTGTGGTGTGTTGGTAATGGGAAAAGCAATGAAGCAAGGTACAAAACAAGAGCAGGCCACTTTGCAAATAATAATTCCACAGCTGATAGCTCAGTGGTGATCAGAAAGCCATGGCAGTCTGGTGGCCAGTCCATCCCCTCATGTGAAACCGTCTAGGGGCTTTGGTCCAGCCCCTTGCCAGAGGCATGTGTTAGGTACAAAAGGGCTACAACCAGTGTGCCTGAAGGCAAATTTGGCAGCCTCAGTTTCCTGCCTTCAGGTGTTTCATATGCATCAGGATGAAAACATGTTGTTGGAAGTGACCTGGGAGATATTAGCACTGGTATGAGGCCAGTACAAACCAAGTAACTAAACCTGCTCATTCTTTCTTACCGCATTGCAAACTGAGTTATTGGGAGTAGTTCATTCAGTGTCAATGGGATTAACAGTCATTTCCCCCTCAGTCAAAGTTTGCACGAAAATCTTTTGCCTTAGAAGACATTTTCCTGCTTCTCTACTATGGTGGGACCTCAAGCCAGACGATCTGTCCATACCTATGCATTATACTTATAATAAGGTCCTCCAAAAAGTCAGGTTGTTAAGCTCAAAAAGATGTTAACTAAAGTGATTAACTTTCTAAGAGATGGAGGAAACTCTGATAAGACAAAAGAGAAATAAAGGGCTTTAGAAAGAAGTGTTCCTCGGTTTTGTGTCTTTGGCCCTCTACTCCTCTTGGCCTTGCTCAAAATGCAGCTCCAAACCTGTCACGATGTCCCACCTCCCCACTTCCAGCATCTCCTTCTTCTTGCAGGCTCAAATCTCCCATCCCCGTGGAAGCACTTGGGTAATTGTCCCAGAGGGAGCCATGTCCCTCCCACGTCCACCAGCCAAAGCAACATCACACAGCTGCCAACAAAGATATAAAATTATCCATCTCTTGAAAAAACTCTGCTCTTGTCTCACAGGTGGGTTGGGCTTGCTGCTTGGCCTCTTGCAAATAAGCCCCTCTCTGGCTGTGTCAGTGCAGGAGTGCCCTGGCTTTTAGCTGGTACCTGTGGTGCCCGTAAGCAAGTACGGATGCTGCTGGCAACAGGTGGTGGCATTGTGGAGCACTGCTGAGGCATCGCTGGTGTAATGAGGTGGTGTCTGCGGTCTGTGCTGAGCCCCCTCTGTGCACACCGCAGCCGTGCTGCCTGGCACAGGCTCACGCATGCACAGCTGGGACTGTTGCATAGGCACAGCCTGCTGTAGCTATCAGGTGAGGAGAGTCTTTTCAGGACACCACAGGCAGGGAGTGAGTTAAGAAATTATTCAGTTTGCTGAGAGTGGTTTGGATGAGGAAGCAGGTTTGTGATGGGGTGAGGAGTGTGAAAGCATGATCTGTGGTAACGATGGAGTATTTGTCTGCTTCTGCGCCTGTCTCCTACACTGACCAAAATCTTTTTGGACAAGGGGCATATTTCCACATGAGAAATTTTAAAATTCAGGGAGACAGAGAGAGATACCTTTCCCTCTTTCCCTCCTTTCCCACAGCTCACATTGACAGCTGAGCTCTCCTTTTTCTGACTTGTACAAGACAGACAAACAGCCCTATGGTCAGCCAATATCTCTTTCAAAACCCAGCCAGAGAACCCAGGCCTGACATACTGCCTTCCTTATACTGCTAAAACCTTGCAGGGCTCCCCAGCCCCATTTAAGAAATATGAAGGTGTGACCATGTTTATTCATCAGTAATTGTGTGGGATTTATTTGTTCCTTTCCCTGTCCTGACACCATGTTGAAGCACGTACATGTGCGTGTGCGCACACACACACACACACATTGTTGCCAATCTGAAAAACATGCAGGCTACAGCAAGCATTTCATGTAATACCTTTATAGGATTAAATATTTGAGCAGTTCCATTAATCTTGCGGTTAGTTGCACCAAACTGCATTATCCTCACCAGTGACAGCTGGAGGAGCAAGTGCCCAACCACACTGCTAAAATGTTCATCCTCCCTTCCCACTTTGGAGTCCCTTGTAATCTAATCTGGGGAACCTTTTACAGAGCCAACATCCCTCACTGGAGACTGCTCTGTCCTCAAAATCCTTTGCAAATTGCTTATTGACAGAGATCCCCTCTTATTGCTTCCCTTCCTTTGCTTTCCAGTGGGCAAGAAAGCAGCAAGCAGGCTGCAATCTGATTAGCAAACTGTGCAGAGCATGAAAGCAGGAGAGAGGGAACGCAGGCAAACAGTCCAGGTGGAGGCAATCCAGCTCCTCACCTACCTGCTTCACCATGGCTTTCTCCCTCTAAACGGGATGCAGATCAGTGCCTTCTTGGATCATAGCTTTGAGATGTCAGTTGCAGGCCCTGTCTCCCAACCTGTTTCTTATCCCAGCCTGCTTCTTCCCAGCTTCCCCACCAGTGGGGATGTGGTTGCACAGGTTCAGCCAAGAGGTGCTGAGTGCTGTGCTGGTGTTCTTGGGTTGAGGATCTGGCTTAGATCCATTCAGCATACCTTTTCTATGCCTGACTCCTCTGTAGTCCCCATCATGTACAGGAGAGACAGCGCTGGATGTGATAGGTGGTTCCAGCTCCCCAGCCATGCTCTACCCTATTGCAGGACAAGGGCAGGGTATCTCTACAGAAATGAATGAAGTGTGAGTAGATTGAAGTTGACACAGGTGGGAAAAGGAGAATCAGACTTAAGGTTTGTGTGCAAAGTATAATCACCTGGCAGTTTCTGCAGGCTGCATAATGAACCTGCTCAATGTAAAAATAATGCAGCTTCTTGTGATTCTGGAATGCCTCCTCATTAAAAATTGTACATTTGCCTTTCTTTAAAAAGTGACATATGAGAATGTGCATATTGCATCATATTAAAAAGCAGAGAAAAATTGCAAGCACCATCTCACATTGCTAGGTACAGCAAACATTGTTGGCATCCTTAATATGAAAGTTTTTAATTTGATAGTTTATATTCCATTAGCATCCCTCATCTATCAAACCTGAAGTGCGTAAATGTAGCATGGCATACAGTACTTTGCATTTGCAAAGACAGTGCTGTGAGGTGCATAAGAAAATATTTCTTGAGGCTCTAAAAAGCCATTTTCTACATGATCTTGTATTTGCAAAACTAAAAAGGAGACTGGAAGTGAATGGGCTGCACTGATATTATGAGAAACCATTACAGAGTTATATATCACAGAGTATCCACAAACCTCCATCTGTTTACCTACTGACCAAACGATTGCCTTATCTAATGATCCATCTAGTCTGTTATTGTACCGCTCCCAAAAATATTACTGGCACTTGTTTAAGAGGCAAGGAAGAAAATAGTGCCAACAAACACATTTTCCTGGAGGGAAGCTGCTTCCTGATGTTTCAGACTGTAATCAGCATATGATCAAACATTGGTGTCCTTAGTTTGTTAAATACCCTAATAAAAATTTTTGAATACTTAGAGGTCTTTAAAAATCTCTATTTTTGGGTCTAAAATAGGCAACCCCATAAAAGGGAATGAATTTTTAGCTGCTGGGTGTTGAGCGTTCTCTGAAAATTAGGCTCCTTTTAAAGGAGGGTACCAAAAATCCTGCTGCCCTAAATCACTGCATGTTTTGAAAAATGCTGGCTGCTGGTTTTGGAGAAGATTAATAGCCTTTTGGGATGAGCAAAAAATGTTACATCTCCTTTCATTTGTGTGCAGAAGTCCATTGATTCAGACTCCCATTGCTGGTAATTCAAAGGATTACACATAAAGTTAGTAGTCACCTGCTACATATTTGATTTTATACATAATAGGGGGCATTCTACTGGCTCGTTTGACACTAGTCAATAACATAAGCACAAGTAGTGGCTGAATGAAATTAAAAGAAGACAAAAACCCTAACATAACTATTTGTCTCGGCAGCATACAGCTGTCCAGTGGGACTCTTGCAGAAAGCCACTCAGGCAAGGTCAGACTTTGATAAAGGACAGATACTCTGTGACTACTTGAGCTGCACAAGATAAAGTAAAAGTAATCACCCATGATTCAAGATAAAAACCTGTTTCCACAGAGCTCCCAACCTTTTCTTCCTCTGCTTTGTGTACAGCAAGCATTACATCAAGACTCACCTGTCATTAGACAATGCTTGGAACATTCCCTGACTTAGCTGCACAATAGTTTCTCTTCAAAGGGAGATTTCATCTGTGGTGCTATGGATAGCATTATCATCTCTGTCTCTCATATGTCCTCAGTAGTAAATGGTATTAACTTGACACTGGGATAGTAGGTGCAGTATGGGGAGGGATCACTCCATCACTGCTTGACTACTCCAAACCATTGCTCTGTAGTCTAACCTGATATGAAGAGGCATTGCCTCAAATCCTCCCACAATTTTGTTCTTGGCTTACAGGGCTGATACCCACAGAGGTGGGTGAGCCAGGGCTGCTTGGTAACACTTCAGATGGTGCACAAAGTGGGTGAACTCAGTCTTGCTGCCTCCTGAGACAGTAGGGGACCAGACCTCTCCCAGAGATGTCAGGAATCTTGAAGCTCCTGGGATTGACTGGGAAGCAGGGGTTCTAAACAGTTGAGAAAGCACCCAGCTCTAAGTCTAGATTTTGGGATGCTCCAGGTGACAGGTCTTTCCATAGTGCACTTCATTGCTCTTCATCGCACAATGCTCCAAGGCTCAACCTGTTCCCAAGCCTGGTGTCTAGGGAAGGAGCTACAGAAAAAGCTCTGGTTCAAGTATTCTTGAGATTTGGGGCCAGGTGAGGAGGCTGGGATTTGCACTTGCATTTTATGCACTCCCCTGCCTCTTCAATTCAGTTAAAACAGAACATCACCATGTATGTGAGAATCCCTACATAGATTTGAAGTAGGCAGCTGAGCCAAAAACCTGGATCCAAACACAGTCTGTGCATCAGAGTGGGATTTGCTTACAGCCCTAGAGCACATTCTGTGTCTTCATCCCTGCCCAGTGGAAACAAACAAACAAAATGCACCAAAAATAAATCCACCAAATGAAACTTAGCCATTGTGATTAGCAGAAATTTTGCAAGAAACAATGGAAAATGACAGCACACAAATCCCAAAGGGTGTTGTTTCAGGCAGCGCTACAGATGCAAGCACAGAGAGCAGATGTTTTGAGACCAGCCAGGAAGGACTGAAGTAAAACAAAATCACTGCATTATGCTGGTTTAGAGCCACCAGGTAGAGCTGAACACCTTGAACCATGAAACCTACAGCCCCTTCCAGCAGTCATCAGCAAACACCTACATGTGTAAAGAGGCTGAATCCTCCACAACTCAAGTTGATACCCTCACATCAAATGCACTCACAGATCCCTAAAGGAAGCTCCTCATGAGCTAAGGATGACAGAACACCTGCCAAGAGCCATGTGTTCAAAGCAAAGTCATTCATGGTTGCATCCATTTCAGAGTAGGATTTCAGCCTTGTGTGCAGGGGTGGATTTGAAGTCTGTTTTGGGGAGTCATTAAATCCTTAGCTCACTATTTCTTCTTCACAAGATCACAATCCTGGTATTGTTTGCATGTGGAATGAAGGACTGCCATGTCTTCACCTCCCCCAGACCTCTCTCCTTCCAGTCTCCATCCTCAGTGGTTTCATATGCAACATCCAGCTATGGTCAATACCATAGCTTGTTTTGATAGCTTCCTTCTATTTGCATCTCTGCATTGTTTGTATGTAGTGAAACACTTTCATCATACACCGTGTGCCTGGTTGCAATCTATTCTTCTGGCACTCAGCTTTCATGCTGTGTGCCCCCTTGTAGTTGCTTCTTTTCCCACAGTATTGTGGCATAGATGGAGTCAGCTTCAGACAAGAGACCTCTTCAGGAGGAGGCAGATCCTAGGCTTTTAGGTTTTTAGGTTGCAGCTTCCACTCCCTTTTGTGTCTCACCTGTAGACTCGAGAGATAAATTGCCTCTGCCATTTCCTTAAGGATGTCTTCAAAAGGGCAGTGGAGACATTTACTTTCACCTGTGGAAATTAAATTTTTGGAAAATACAGGTCCTTCAATACAATGCACTGGGGTGCAGTTGGAGTATGGCAGGATGGAATTGGAGTCTGCACAATGCTTCTGTTTGAAGGGAAAATACATTTCTGAAAGGAGACAGCTAGCACCTTTCCAGCCCAACTACCTCATACAGAACTTAGTGCATCTGGTGTTGTTGCAGATGCCCTTTAACTCTTCTGCCTGGGCTCTGAGCCCAGAAAGAGGCCAGCACCATTAGGTCACATCTTTAAAGCGAGACATCCATCTGAGCCTGCAGAGCCAAATCACAGCCTCAAGCATTGTAGCCCTGAGGTGCTCCCTGCTAGGCATATCCCCTGAAGAGCAAAGCACACAGCTTAGCGATTGCATCCGTCCACATCCCTCCTGAGTGGTGGTAGCAGGCAGTGTGAGACCCTACTCCTTGTTCAGAGCACAGGAGGATTGCCATCCATGTGCTTTGGGATCCTTCAGGCTGGTGCTGGAGTCCTACACCTTTGCTAGTTGCTGCTTCTGGGAAAATCAGCTGCTATATTTCACTCAAACAGGCAAGAGCAAGCTGGCTCAAGACCAACCTGGGGTGTGAAAAAGGAAGTCAAATGCAGGAGGAAATCACTCTCAGTTTCAAATGAAGTTCATTGAACTGGCCCAAAATCACAGCACCTGGTCTACCTACTGCTGCCTTAAATACTCACAAATAGAACTGTGGTCTTTGTATGGCTGAAGATACAGAGTGACAACCACACGTTCAAATAATTATACTTATGTGTATATATATGCATTACATACCTTTGAACTCACACATATATACACATTAATATATATGAACTGCATTTTTATATAATTCTGTTATACAGCAGTGAAGTAGGTGAGATTCTTTTATTGAAACCAGCACATGTGAGTTTTTCAGAGCAGCAAGACAAAAGAACAAAACCTTGCAATCTCACACTGCCCAAGAGTGGTTTCTAATTACAGTCACTGTTACAGATCACCACTGCTGAGGGATGCAAAAGAAAAAAGCTGAAAGATGGTGGCAGAATTGCCAGCAGCTTTCAAAGCAGTC